>JAOTRH010166118.1:0-12623 GCA_034768845.1 Heliamphora exappendiculata
TAATTAAATTTATTTTTTAGTATAATATTATTTTAATTTTTCTATTATTAAGTGTTGTCCATAATTAATATTAAAAAAAATTACATTAAAAAGTGTCAATAAACACGGGTGAATTCACTAGGAATAGTATAGATTATAAATTAAGACTATAAATTTAGAGATATCATTATTTTGGTGGCCTTAAATGACTATCTAATTCACATAACATATGGTTCATCCATATGTCGCTCTCTCCCAATTATGCTTTCGTTCTAATTATATATTTATATAATAAAACAAAGGAGATTTTTAAAAATATCTTGCATGGACAAAAATGTCTCATGTGGTATGTTTAACGACTGAGATATTTTTTCGTCTATTAAGTTTTCACATTCCAAAACACACATTAATTGCTCATCTTAGCCATCTATTAACATCATCTTTCCCTCCCTTTTTTTTATTATCATCTTTTTTGTGATGAAGTAAAATTATTTTATGTATTTTCCTTCGATTTATTTGATTTAGTAGTTAATTTGTTATAAATTATTTTTATATTTAATTTCTCTGTTTAGAGAAATGGGTTTTGTTAATGGTAGATTTTTTTTTCAATTACTATTTTTTTTTTCTTTGGATACGACAGTGGGATATCAACTCTTTTGGTGGTGTCAAGTTTTTACAATATTTTTCTTTATGTTTAAATTGTTTTAGGATAATAATTTTATTAAAATATCATATTGTTGCTTGATCCTTATTCAAACCAAATTAAACCAAACCAAATTCCTTTGTTTGCTTGGTTCTTATTAAAACAATTCAAATTTGTGTTAAAAGATCCGTCAATCCTAAACATCTTGTATAAATAAATTATTCAGATTATAATTAATTTTATTTTTAGTATAATATTTTTCTTAATTTTTTCATTACTAATTGTTGTCCATAATTAATGTTAAAAATAAATTATATTAAAAAGTGTCTTTAAACATGAGTAAATTCACTAATTACATGATATGATATGATTGAATTGAATTAGGATGAGACGAAAAAATCTAGGCTATATATCCGGTGGCAAGAGTACGACCATAATCGGAGTAACTTATCATATATTCTTAAAGAGAATAATATTGATAAAAATAAGAGATGATATGGTATAAGTGAAATAATAGTTAATGGGCAATTATAATAAGAATGATAAAAAAAAAGATAAGAAAAATAAGTATAATATTTTTATATTTTAATTTTATTATATTTTTAAAAATTAAACTATATATGTAAGAGATGATATCATACATAACATTACTAACCATGGGATTTGGGAGGGGTGGGAAGAAAGGGTTGAGTTTGTGTGCTGTTGGGACTTCTAATAGACACAATATTGTTGGAACTAGTAAAAAGTTCATGTCAGGCCCTACTCAAAAAATTTAAATTATTTATTTTGTATATTTTAACATATAGATGATACATATTAAAAATTATATTGAATGAATATTATTACGTACCTTAACAAATTATATTTATTTTAATAAAAATAAAAGATAAAAGACTTTATCATTTACTATTTTTAGACAATTTATATTTATTTAAACACTTTATAAAATAGAAGGTAAAAAAACTTCACCGTTTATCATTTTTGAATAAATTATATTTATTTAAATACTTTATAATATCTGATTAATCAAATTTTTTGCATAACTAAGCTCATTCTTTTTCTCTGACAGATGATCAAAACTTCATCTAGGTTCGAATCCTTCTGAATTCGAATTCTACTTAAAGGTCCACTAGAGATCAGAAATTGTTAAAAAAATAACAAAATCTTTTTCTTGTCCCTTCCAGGCAATCGAAAAATAAAGAAATGGTTAATATACTCAAGATAATTATGTATTTACAAAATACCTGAATATATGAATTGTGCTAAAGATCTAAAAAACTCATTTTCATCTTTCTTTTCTTATAAATCCATTGGATTTAAAATTGATTTTTCATTAAATCAATTGTAAAATGTTTTTCTAGAATGCATAATATCAGTTTTACATACATCTTTGAAGTGAAAATATTCCATTTTCATATGATCCTCTTAAGTGTTATTCAAAAGATCTAATAACGTATATATATTGAATCTTTTAAGGCAATTATAGATTCTGTGAGGTAATTCTAATTGGTCAATAAAAATAAATTTCAATGGAAATGTACAAAATAAATAATTTACATAATTAAATTGAGATATAAACTATAAAGTAAGCCTCATGAGAATAGAGCCTGCTAGCAGAAACTCAAACAACAAGAAGACATTTTCCATAAGAAATTACAACCACACACACACAAAAAACCGACCACGTTAGTCTTGTAATCAGCAAACTTGTTGAATTAGCTAGTAAAACTACTTGCTTGCCCATTTGGCCGTGAGCCCCACCATCAACCTCCACCACCGACCATTAATGCCACCACTACATTGGTGGTGTTTAAACATTATTAAAATTAGTAATTTATAAATTGTAACTTATCGTAAAAGTTGTGTATTTGATAAAAATTGTAACTTGTAAATAAAATAGAAAAAAAATAATTATAATTTGTAACAGAAGTTGTAGGTATTTTGAATAAATTATGGTTTATAACTAAAATTAATAGAAAAAAGCTAAAAGTTACTAGTAATAACTTTGTCGAACACCCCTATTCTCTTTTTGAAAAGCAGCTCTTTAAAAGCCCCTCTCCCGTCCCTCTCTCTTTCCTGCTTTCCCAACCACCCACAAAAACTAGTAGGTCTCGCATCGCTTCAAGAGTGGCCCAATGATTTCGGTGGCTTTAGACAAGATACTAAAATGACGCCTTGTCTATTTTATTTTATTTTTTTGCTTTTTGAGATACAATGTTATCAATCATGTTTTCACACTCAATTTTTTTAATATATCCTTTTCAATTGATAAAACTCTGCCCGTGTAATGCTTAAAATATTATCTGTTACACAGTCGGTTCTAAGCCCAGAGAAAGTAAGAGAGTTGTGCATTAGATAGCTGACAGCCAACATGCCAAAAAATTCATCAGATTTCTGTAAACATGAATTCAAAGAATTTATGTGTCAATACTAGGGCGTCTCCCTTAAGCGAAAAATTGGTAAGAGATGTCACACCGGCACCCAGGTGTGGTGAAAAATGAGCAAGAGTTCTTGCGTTTCCTTGGACGAGCACGAGTAAAGGAATTGGCCCGAGACCATCGGTTTAGATTAGCAACTTGGAATATAGGAACTTTAATAAGTAAAGTAATAGAATTAGTTAATACTATAATTAGTAAAAAAATTAGTATAGCGTGTTTACAATAGACTAAATGGTACGAAAAAAATTAAAAAAATAGATAATACAAGGTATAAAGTCTATTATACTGGGAAAGAGAGACATAGACATTATGTAAGAATAATAATAGTTAAACACTTTCAAAATAATATAATAAATGCCACGCAAAATGGAGATAGAATAATTCTAATTAAACTTGTGATTAGAGAAGTCATATTTAAAGTGATTAATGCCTATGCACCTTAGGTAAAGTTGGATGACCGTACTAAAGGAAATTTTGGGATCAAATGGATGAAATGGTTCAAGAAACACATGTAGGAAATAAGAAAATTATAAATGGAGATTTCAATGGGCATATAAGAAACAAGAAACAAGAATATGAGAAGGTTCATGAATGATTTGGTTTTGGTGATCGAAATGAGACCGGAGAGGAGATCCTAGAATTTGCAATAACTTTGAATTTTATATTAACCAACACTTTCTTTAAAAAGAGAGAAAAATACTAGTAACTTTTAGGGTAAATTATACCTACACCCCTTGTATTTAAGAGTAATAATATTGATACTCATTTATTCTTTGAAATATTACTGCACTTCTTTATATTTTTATTTTTGTAACACTTTGATTCAAAAGTTAACTTTCGTTAACTTTTCATACGGAAATCATTGTTTGTTACTGTTGAAACAATTTTTTTAATTTTTTTTTTATTACAAAATTTTATTTAAAATTTTCTAATTAAAAAATAAAAAATTACTAAATACAAAAATAACTAATATAAAATTTAATTTATTAATTTATTTTTATTTTTAAGTTTTTGATTTTGATAAAAAAAAAATTAATTCAACAGTGTTTCTATTTGAAAAGTTAACAAAAATTAACTTTTGAATCTAAGTGTTATAAAAATAAAAATGTAAGAAAGTGTAGTGATATTTTCAAATAATAGAGTGAGTATCATTATTATTACCCTTAAATACAAAGATTGTAAGTGTAATTTACTCTAACTTTTAAGAATGGGTCTCATAAAAATCAAATAGATTATTTTCTTACTAGAAACATAAACCATCTAATATGTAAAGATTACAAGGTCATTCTTACAAAAGAGCTTAATATCACAATATAGATTTATGGTATTAAATATTCACATTAAGTGACAACATAAAGTAAGAAGACATATTAGAATTCCACGAACTATATGGTGAAATCTTAAAGGTAAAAAATTAAAAAAGTTTAAGGTCAAAATGTGTAAAGAAGTAAGGTAAAATTTAGCAGAAAATACAAATACTATTTGGAGTACAATGGAAGAATATATTAAAAGGATATCAAAAGAAGTTCTTAGAGAGTTGAAAGACAAATACCTTATAAGTAAAGAAACTTGGTGGTGGAATGACAAAATTCAAGGAATAGTAAAAGTAAAGTAAGAATATTTTAAAATGTGACAAAATGATAGAAATGAAGACAATTTTAAGAGTTATACACAAGCTTGTAAGGACATTAAGAGAATCATTAGAGATGCAAAATTGAAAGCATAACATGATTTTTATGCTAAATTAGATAAAAAAAAAATAAGAAAAAAAACACTTACAAACTCGCTAAGTAGAAAAAAAAGAAAAGAAAACAAGAGATCTCACTCAAGTTAAATCTATAAAAAGCAAGAATTCAACGGTGTTGGTGAATGACGAGGAGATTAAAGAAATGTGAAAAACTTGTTTTAATAAATTATTAAACGAAAAACATATAACAATATTTGAAGAAAAATAAGCTGATAACTCAGATGAAACTAAATAATATAATTTCTATTGTAAAATAAGAAAGTTTGAAGTGAAAACTACAATGAAGAGAATGAAATTAGAAAAAGCATTAAATCCAAACGGTATTCCTATGGAAGTGTGGAAATGCCTAGACGAAGTGAGAGTGTTTTGATTAACAAAAATATTTAATAAAATTATAATGACAAGAAAAATACCTGAATAGTGAAAAAAGAGTATTCTATTACCTATATATAAAAATAAATGAGATATTCAAAATTATAACAACTATAGAGGTATTAAGTTAATGAGTTATATGATGAAGTTATAGGAAAGAGTTATTGAATATCGTCTAAGGTTAACAACAAAAATGTCATATAATCAATTTAATTTTATGCTTGGTAGATCAGCTATGAAAGCAAACCGCTTACTAAGGAGATTGATAGAGAAGTATAAAAAAAAATAGAAATCTTTATATGGTTTTTATAAACTTAGAAAAAGCCTATGGTAGAGTACCTAGAGATATCATATGGTTGACGTTGGAGAGAAATAGAGTAACGAAGAGTTATATTGATGTGATAAGAGGCATGTATAATAGAGTCACCATGACAATTAAATCACCTAAAAGAAAAACAAGTGAATTCCTGATTATAATAGGATTACACTAAGGATCCACTTTGAGTCTTTATCTCTTTGTCTTAGTTATGGATGAATTGACTAAATATATTCAGGATGAGGTCCTGTGGTATATGTTGTTTGTTGATGATATTATATAGGTGCATGAGACCTAGAGTAGGGTCAACGCTAAGCTAGAATTATGGAGGAAAGTTTTGGAATTAAAAGAATTTCGAGTAAGTATGAACAAAACTGAATTATATGGAATATAATTTTAGAAGTAATAGGAGTATTAATGGTGAAAAAGTAAAAATTTAAAATCAAGAGATACCTAAGAGTGAGTATTTTCGTTATATAGGATCAATTATTAATAAAGATGGAGATATTACAAATGATATAACCCATAGAATCAAAATTGGTTTGTTCAAGTGGAGAAGTGCTTCTAGAGTTTTATATGATCGACGAATACCTATAAGATTAAAAAAAAAATTTATAGGACAACTATTAGACCAACGATTTTATATAGGACAGAATATTGACATGCTAAGAAAGATCATATAAATAATATTAGTATTGCGGAAATAATAATGTTAAGATAGATGCGCAGTAAAATTAGAAAAAATAAAATTAAGAATGAAAAGATTCGTTGAATGGAAGGGGTTGCACCAATTGAAGACAAGTTGAGAAAAAATAGATTAAGATACTTTAGACACATACAATATAGACCAGATGATGTAATAGTAAAAAAAAGTGACAAGATCATGAGTAATGAAAGCACTAGAGGGGTAAGCCTAAATTGACATGGGATGTGGTATTAATAAAAAATATGAACATATTAAAATTAGCTGAAAATATGACTCTTAACAGAATAGAATATTATAAAAAAAATCATGTAGCCGACCCTAATTAAATGGGACTAAAGCTTAATTTTGTTTGATTTGATTTGGTATCTTTTTCAATTTATAACCATGCCCTACTCTAAAATTTTAAATTTTTTATTTTGTAGATTTTAACATATAGATCATACATACTAAAATTAATATTGATTGAATATTATTACGTGCCTTAATAAATTATATCTATCTTAGTAAAATTATATTTATGATTTACTATTTCTAAAAAAGTGATTTTTAACATATAGATCATACATGATTTTTATGCTAAATTAGATAGTAAATAAGAAAAAAAGTGACATAATTAATTAAAAATAAGTTTTATTAATTTTAATATAGAAAAATTTCTGCATGCAAATGCTATTGTCATGTAATTGTTAATAATTTCTTTAAACAATCATAAATTTCAAGAAAAAAAAATAGTCTTTCAATATAATTTAGTATATCAATTGGAATATTCTTTTTCCTATTGGTATAATTTTTTTAAAGAAATTCTTTTTCTAAAAGTAAATCTAAACCGTTAAAATTATTTAAGACATGGGGTTTAAAAAACATTCAAGATCAAGACAATTCCTTCTCAAAATATCTCCATATAGTGCATTCAACTGTTTAAAGTGAAATAAAAATAAAAAATATCTTCATATAATTAAAACTGTTCAACATAGTTTAGTACATCAATTGGAGTCTTTTCTTTTTGTTGTTACAAGTTATTTTATAAATTTTAATTCTAAAACTAAAGCTAAATCATCAATATAATTAAAGATGTCTTGTTTCAAAAAAATCTCAAAATTAAGACAAGGAGTGTATATATTAAGAGTGGAAGAAAAAAAAGAAAAAAAAAACAATTATTTTTTAAAATATTTTTACAAGTCATTACAATTGCTTTTACTATCAATTTCTTTCAATTTTTACTTTTCATAACTCTCATTAATTCTTTCAAGTAACCTCATCGATCTTGGGTGGCCCAACGTGGCCCAATTTATTAAATAAATATTTTTCTTTTTGACGAGATATTAAAGTACAAAAAAGTTTCTGTTTTAGATTCTTTTAGTTAAAATATTTCAGTATAAAAGTTTTTTTTTTAATTTGACTAAATCAGGCGTGCTTACTTTATTTGTAGGCCTAATAAATAATATAATATATATTATTGTTAATATAATTTATTTTAAAACTCATATATATATATATATATATATATATATATATTATAATAAGTTTTATAAATTTAGAGCCTCATTATTTGGAGCTTTAAGTGTTCGCTTAATTAACCTAACAAATGAATCACTCTTAATTTTTCGCCAAGTAATTAGCCTCCCCTCAAGATTTAATTTTATTATATAAGATAAGTCCATAATAATAATTCGAATCGTTAACTTATAAGTCCCCCTAGATATATAGATCTCTATGCAAAAGTTTAGTTTGCTCATATATATATATATATATATATATATATATATGTGTGTGTATGTGTGTGTGAACAAGCAACATTTAATTTTTAAAAAATGAATAGTTTTGATTTAAAATAGATTATCGATTTTAAATCAACATGTACATGCATCTAATGATATTTGATTAAACTAAGTTTTTACATAGATAATCTATTTCGAAAGACATGTGAATTAAGAGTCGGGACCGGGCTGCCTAAAAAGAGCAGATGCTGCTCCCTGTTTAAGGATATTTTTTTGAATAAATTTTTATGATCGAATCGGTTTATTATGTAGAACTCGTCGAGTTTGTTACAAATATAAAAATTTAAATTCATCCGATACCTGTACCTATGTGATTGAGTAACATTTGTTTAGAATTTTTTTTAAAAAAAATTATTTTTTTTATTTTTTTATTTATAAAATAATATTAGCAGATCTTATTCCATCACTTAGTTACAGATATCAGATGAGTCTAAATTTTTTTACGTGTAATAAACTCGATATATTTTACATAATAAATAAATTTAATTATAAAAATTTATCTAAAAAACTACTTTCAAACAGGGCACAGCACCGTTGCTCGGTGTTGTGCCCTTTTTAGGTGCAGCATGATCCAGGACTCGTGAATTAAGGATTTAAAATATCCATTTTAAACCTATAAAACTAAACCTTGAGGGGTCTGGAGGGATCAGAGGAACTTCACCCCTCCCCCCTCCTCTTCTTCTTTTCCAACTCAATAGAATCTAGATGTCATTTCCTCTGTCCGTACCAATTCTCCAGTTTTGGTCACCTTTTCTCACACTTATTCTGGTTTTCACTCTTCATATCTACCCATAAACCCTCCTATTATAGCAACAATGGACTCAATCTGGGTCACTTTCTTGACATGCACGCCATACATTCTCTCTGTTTTAGGGTTTTTTTATCTTTCTTGAGCAGATATTCTACTTGAGGAAGAAAAGCTCAATCCCAGGTCCAACACTGGTTCTTCCGTTCATTGGCAACGCAATATCACTAGTTCGAAACCCGACGAGGTTTTGGGATGCCCAATCGGCTCTGGCCAAAGCGTCCAACCTCGGAATCTCTGCCAACTACATTGTCGGCAAGTTCATCGTATTCGTCCACTCCTCGGACTTATCCCATAAGGTCTTCACCAACGTCCGCCCCGACGCCTTTCAACTCGTAATCCACCCCTTCGGTAAGAAGCTCTTCGGCGAGCACAATATCGTGTACATGTTCGGCCAAGATCATAAGGACCTTCGTCGCAGTATTTCTCCCAACTTCACGCCGAAAGCTCTCTCCACCTACACCTCCATCCAGCAACGCATCATACTCAAACACTTGATTCGGTGGCAGAAAATGTCTTCATCAGATGATTCAATAAGCCTTCGATTCCTATGTCGTGACATGAACTTGGAGACTTCGCAGACGGTCTTTGTCGGCCCGTACCTGAGCTCCGAATCGAGAAAGAGGTTCAACCTCGACTTCAATTTGGTCAATGTAGGGTTGATGAAACTTCCATTTGATCTTCCCGGGTTTGCATTTCGCGATGCTAAACTGGGGGTGAAAAGACTAGTCGACATGCTTGCTCTTTGTGCTGAGGAGTGCAAGAAGAATATGAAGGACGACGACTACGAGCCATCGTGCTTGGTCGATTTTTGGATGAAGGAGATTCTGACAGAGACGGAGGTGGCAGCGGCGGCCGGAATGCCTACCCCTTCGCATATTAGCATCGCCGAGATCGGTTGCCACTTGTTCGATTTTCTATTCGCTGCGCAGGACACCTCGACTTCGCCGTTGTTATGGGCAGTATCGCTTCTGGACTCCCACCCAGAAGTCCTCGCTAAAGTCCGGCGAGAGGTGTCCGGCGTTTGGTCCCCGGAATCCCATACGCCAATCACGGCGGAGCAACTGCGGGAGATGAAGTACACCGAGGCGGTGGCGCGTGAGGTTCTTAGGATGCGAGCTCCGACGACACTTGTCCCACACCTCGCCAGTGAGGACTTCCCTATAACAGATACCTATACGATTCCCAAAGGAACGCTCGTGTTCCCGTCGGTTTACGATTCCTCATTTCAGGGGTTCATTGAACCGGATAAGTTTGACCCGGAACGGTTCATGGAAGAGAGGCAGGAGGATCGGGTTTACAAAAAGAATTTTCTAGTATTCGGAGCTGGGCCCCACCAGTGTGTGGGCCAGAGGTACGCTATCAACCACTTGGTACTCTTCATCGCCATGTTCACATCGTTGCTCAATTTCAAGCGCCAGCGAACTGACGGCTGCGATGACTTTATCTATACGCCCACGATTTGTCCCAAAGACGAGTGCAAAGTTCTTCTCTCCCAGAGGTGCACGTGTTATCCCATCCCCTTTTGACAAAGATACCCTTCTATTCTGCTCATTCTCTCTCCAGTCTCCCCCTAAATTGTTGTAATTCATTCTGTTTATTAGGGGTGTCTTGGTCGAGATTGGGGTCTCCAATTGTGAGTGTGTCCCAGTAGAGTTGATTGTGAGTTTAAATTTACTTTATGCATGATTTTAAACTTAATTGACATCATTTATTATATGAAACTTATCCAAAAAGGTTATTCTTATAAATATTAAGTCAATCGGCAATCATTGATAGATCTATCAAGTATGTTTGTTTGTTTTGAAAATATTAATTAGTTTATAATATTTTAAGAATAAATTATTAAAACAAATATATTCACATCATATGACTAATAATATTTAATTAACTTAATTTTTTATAAGAATTATCTACTTGATTAACTCAATATAATAAACGATTCTGATTAAATTTTGAGTTTTTAAATAAATCAAATTTAAACTCACATCCCATCCTGATATGATTAGATCACAGCAAGCCGTCTTGGTCAGTTTCAAAAATAACCATGAATATGAGCTAAATTTTATTTTTTTGGAATTTTTATTTTGAATTTTTTATCTTTTGATTGAATTTTTTATTTTTTTAATTCGTTTCGATGAGATGAATCAAAACAATAAAAAAGATTCCAACAAAAGATTCCAACAGTATCTTTTGATTGAATTTTTTTTTTCTGAGAAAAACTTTTTATACACTTTATTTTTTGGTGTATAGCATATACTTAAAAGATTTTGCGATTAAAATGATGAAGGCTTGTGATTAAAATTATAAAATATTTAAAATGTCAAATCCAACGTTATGAGCTATGCATTATGTTATTAATAGTTATAAATTTCTATTGCTAAATTTTTGAGTTCTGCTTGTTGATCTATAAACCTGCGTGGTTTCTTAATTATTATTTTTTTGTAATTTAATTATAAATTTGAATGATAAGATTAAAGAATTATATAACATAGCCTCTGTTTGGTTTTTTAAAAAAGTTAATTAACTTTTTTTATCTCTTAATTTAAGAAAAAAAAAGTTTATACACATTTTAAACACTTAATTTTTTAAAACTAAAATTACTATAATTTTCTCAATTTAAAAAAGACAACCTTCGTCACAAAAACAAAAAAATCGTGTTAATATTTCAAATACTACAACTAAAAAATAAAAAATAAGATATATTAGACATTTTAATAAAAATAAAAAAAATAAAAAAACTATTATAAAAAATTATTTCAAACACCTTAGTTTTTTTTTTTAAATAAATATTTTAAAAACTTAATTTTTTAAACATCCAAGTCCCTCACAGCCTCCGAAAATAGAATACAAACTGAAACTCTTTCCTTTTTTGTCTCTCTTCTCTTCAAGTCTAGGAGCGTGCTGCCCTTTTGGCTTATAATTTTAACATATGAAATTTTAAGTTCATCATATATCTATAGTTAAGTGATTGAATAACATCGCTTAATTTTATTTTATAAATAAATAAATAAAAATTATAATTTAAAAAAAATTATTTAACAAATATTACTCAATCACTTAGTTACAGATTTCGAATAAATCTAAAATTTTATATGTTAGACAAACTCGACGAATTCTATATAATAAATAAATTAAATTATAAAAATTTATTTAAAAAATAAACCAAACAAAACGTTACATGAGCATGCTGCCCTTTTAAGCGCAGCACGCTTCCCATACACCTTTTCTTCACCCTTTCCGTCTTTAGATAAGATACGACATAAGAATCAGAGCTAATTGTTTGGGTCTCAGGATGTGCCCCACTCAAAAGAAAAAGGACTTTGTTGAATGATTAATTATTTGTTCTTTTGAAATATTATTTGATATCATTTATATAGTATTTTTATATAATTATATAATAAAAATATTTTGCATTAAATAATGTTAATTTATTTTTGTAAAGATTTCAATTGATAAGTAGCTTAAAAGTTAGCATTTTTATTTTTTGTATTTTTAACCAAAAACTTAAATGAGATTCAAAATAGATTATTTGATAACTTAGCTTTTAAGCTAATTTTTTTGAAATTAATTGTTTAAATAAAAACATAAATTTTTACTTTTGTTCAAAGTGAATAATTTACCTTTCTATATTTTGATATTAAAAATTAAATATAGTTGGTGGTGGTATAAATAAGTTAATTATATATAAGGGGTTGGCAAAGAGAGATGGGAGAGAGGGGAGAGAGAGAAAGAGAGAGAGATTGTCAGGTCCGATGGTGACCGACGATGGCGGTGAGGGATTGGTGGCGCTGGTTGTGACCGTTTTCCCTCCCTCCCTCTCTCTTTCTCTTATATAT
>JAOTRH010166129.1:0-12622 GCA_034768845.1 Heliamphora exappendiculata
AATCTATATCTTAAACGTGGGGAGAATTCAGTGCATTTGATAATTGGAAACTCAAGACATAATTTGAGTTAGGGCTGAGAGTTCTGGAATAAGTTAATGGAATAAGTTCTGGTTCGTATGGGAAAGATCTAGCTCGGGGATTGAGTTAGGGATATTCTGTTTTCTCGTACGGTTTGCTCGAGTATTATACCTCCTCGTGATCCCTCACGTAGCCCATTATATGCATGGATATTTTTTTGTTGGTTTCGGTAATTAGTTAATTTAATTTGAATACCGGTATTGCCGCCGGGGACATTCGGGAATTAAACTAAATTGATGAGAGGCGGTTTTGGTTTTTGGCGCACCTAAGGATTACTCCCTAAGTGGCCGACCCTAGGAGGTGGTGTGTTTTATTATTTATGTTAAGTGTATATCTTCATATCCTTTTAGGAATGAGAGAATATATACTTAATATCTTTTTGATATATTCCTATATATTAAAAGGAGGCTTCTTAATCAAACCATAACCCTAATAGTCCCTCCATAGCCACCGCCCCCTCTCCTCTTAGGTACTTAATTTTGCCTTTTGGAGATTATGTGTGAGAAGAAACTAAAAGGAGGATGAACACTTCGATCGGAATCGGTGCCCACACATCGTGATCATCGTAGTGCATCCAGGATATACATGAGAAGGTTGCAAGGTCGTCTTCAACGTATTCGAGACTTCTTGAAACTTTTCGACAAGTTTCATAAAGGTATTAAACTATTGAAATCTATATAGTTTTCATTTTTCATGAAAATCGCATGTCATTTTTTACGATCACAACGCCGATTTAAAAATATTTTTACCGTTGCATGGCTCCCTTTCTCCAACAATGGCAGTGTCGATACATAGGATTTCATTTTGTCTTATCTCCTCGGTTGAGTATCCGAGTGGAGCATGTTGTTTTACTACTTTTCCTTAACTTTGGCATGACATCAGTCAGGATTATATGCATAGTTTCAAGGATGATCATAATAGTTTTCAGATGGAAAACTGGTGGTTTTGTGAGAAAAACTGTTTTGGCTTTTGTGGTTGAGCTAGCTCCCACTATATGATTGCATGGCCTGCTTTACACATTTGATATAGTCAGTTTCTATTGGGCTTCAGCTCACGGTGTGGGATTTTGCTGTAAAAATATTTTCATGTGAACATGACGAGTTGACCTAGTTACAGAGGTGATGGAAGACTTGCTGTAGTTTTTTCTATTTTTGTACATGTACTTTACATGTAACGCCTGTGATGGCTGGTTTTGTACGCCTTTTGGCGATATACTTATTCATGTATGAGAATGCATGTTTATTGTTTATGAGAGCTGATCCTTGGGAAAATCTTTTAATGAAATGTTGTATTTGATTTCCAACTGTAAAACCTATTTTTTTCTATAATGGGTGTTTTGGTGGGCTTTCGCGTGACCCTGGTGTTTGGGGCATGATAGCATTTCTCGATCACGCGTAAAGGCCCCATGTATCGCAGAAAAGCTTCTGGTTTTCACCACATACACATGTGTTCCGGACAGATTCTGGCATACACCCGATCCCCTACATAGAAACCCTGGAACTCTAGGTGGCTGTAGTAGATGGCTGTATCCATAACCTCATCTTCATTGGACTCGGGCAGAGGTGCCTCAAGATGATCGTATGGGAAGTCAACCTCTACTTCTTCTTCATCGTCGTTATCCTCGTTATCAGCATCAAAATCTTCCTCGTTTGGTTTTTCATCTGCCTGCACCTCATCACCTTCGTCTCCTGGGTTGGCCTTCCATTCCTTCGGAAAAACTCACGCTAAAGCAACGGCGTCGATAGGTTCTTGCTCCTCCATGGGTATCTCCTCCGGGTCCTCTTTCAGATCTTTTTCGGGATTTGAGTCTTCAGGTTTCGGTGCTACCCATGGTTCCTCAACTGGCTTTGCATAAGATGCCATCCTAAGAAAGAAAAGATGGAGAAAACCCTAAGGTAAAGATTTTAAGTTGTTAGAATTATATGTGATAAATTAATAGTACAGACATTCTAAAGAGTTTCTATGCTACATAACTCACAATCTCCCATCTACCAAGGCTTGAAGGTTCACTAAACCTAGGCTCTAATACCAACTGTGACGCCCCCTCCTTCGGGCACGTCAGGGCATACGTAACTATAAATAAGGAAAATATTTTAGCCGAGCATTTATAATTACATATGATAATTACTACATCATTACCGGTTCAGAATTTGTTCAAAGTACTTATTGATTACAGTCATCCAGAAAATTTAACAAAAGTTACAATATGTCCGTGGAAAACTAAATAAAAGATCAAAAAGAAGATATCCTACGTCTTTAAGCGACACTGTTGGGATCTGCTGGCTCCTACCACTCTCCCTCTTCCCCAAAATCTCCTTCTTCAATGAACCCGCCTTCCTCAAATGGTTCTTCTTCTTCACCTGTGGCACGAATGCCACGAGCCAAAGCCCAGAAGAAAATTAACTAAACCGTCTAACAAACTCACAACAAATTTAAGGGCAAATAGATAGATAATTTATCATTTTCAACAAGGCAAGAACATATAAAAATAATTGTGCGAGTGCATGATGCAGATGAATGCAATGCAGTTGCCCAACTTCCAGAACAATATCACGAATTCCACGCCAGGAATTGTAGAGTAGACTTGATGGTATATTGATTACCTAACCTATCCTCGCCACATTGCGAAAGGTAAACCCTCACCTTAGCTACATGCCTTAGCCGTTTTACGCAATGACAACGGCGTGGAGGTGGGCCTTTATCCAATTTTATCCATCCTTATTCCAGGCCAATCGTTCCCACATTAAGGACCAGGATGCTCGTTAGGCGTCAACCCAAAGTCTAATTAATGCTAGTGACGAACCCATGGTGCCTAATCCCCTTTTATATAATAAACAATCTCCCAATTCAATTTTAAACATGGCAACCAGGGACGCCCTAGATCCACAATCATTAAAAGAATGATTTCCATGTCACCCAACCCAAAGTGAAAGGTACAAAAGGGACTCTGATAACCCAAGATGAAATGTAGGAATGCTCATGATGTGCAATATGCTTCTCGTGTGTAATTAATTATAGCATAACATATAAATACGATATGGCACGGGGTACAATTTGCTAAAGCATAAAGTACAAGCATGCGAAGTATAACCATAATTTATGCGACATAGAATCGAACTATCAGCATGAGTTCATTTAATCAAAATCATTATTTTAATACACCAATTATTCACAAAGTTCATATAAAGTCCATATATTCAAGTTTCACAAAGTAACACGCTATTCGTACACTTAGCCAATTTTAGGTAAATGTTTTATTGTTAGTTTTAAAGTTGCGGTTGTGTTTTGAAGTACCTAGACATGGATTTAATTTTTAAAATTTGAACACCACTTAGATAAAAAAAAATTTCTACAACTTTCATATTTGACATATGGTCAGATCCTAGGTAAAAAGGTTAACTATTTTAAGTGAAAGTCGTTCAGCATTTTATAAAGGAAAACACAAAATTTGGGCCTCTGTTGGCCATGGTTTTGGGGCATCAATTCAAGGGATATGACTTTGAATTTTGGGGAGGTTTTCTTTCTAGGTGTCCCCTACAAGTTACATGTTTCATGCTAGGGCAAGTTGTTTGGAAAATGTTTGAGATTTTGGCTAATTTATAAAAAGGGTTCAGTCAGCCTAAAAAGGGTCTACAGAATATGTTTTCAACAGAGAATGCACAAAACCTTTGAGATAACATCCTAGGGTATTTTGGGCTAATTTTTGTTCAGTATTTAGTTTAATATTTTAGCTACATTTTTTATGTTTACCACTTTTGGATTTGGTCTCACAATAATGTGTGACAGAGAGCTCTGTCTGTCACTGAATCTCAATAGTGACTTTGGAAAAAGGTTTTGGCCTACCAGAACTTCATCTGTTTGGCTCATGTTTGGTGGAAAGTAGGATACACATGTCCTCTACAAGTTTTATGTTTTGATCCAAGATCGGTTCTCACTCTAACTTAGGGTCTTTAGCTCTTCAACTCATAGTGGTCAAAATCTGACCATCTTTGGCAAAAATGGTATAACTGGAGTTCTACCCAACGAAATCACATCAAGCTATTTTTTTATGAAAGAGAACTTAGAAAGCTAGGTCTGGACATAAAAATCACTTTAAGATCATGTTTCTACGTTTAGTTGTGATGTTTTAAATTTGGTGGCAGAATATTGGTAAGCCTAGAAAATTAGGTTACCTAGGATTTTGGTTGCTTAGCACATGTTGTGTATTTTTGGTGTGTTTTATTTGCATGCATGTCTTATACTTATACAAACTAAAACTCCAAAATATACTCAAGACATAAAACTCAAAAATATACACTTGCAAGTACATGCAAAGGTTGATCATACACAAACAGTCCACTATTCATACCTACGATGCCTTTTTGGGTTATTCTTTGTTTATTGTCTTTAGGATTGATTATAGAGATGGATTGAGGGCTATCATATGGGAGAATATCAGAAGATTTTAGGAGATTCCTTACCTCTTTTGATGCTCAAAAGATTGTAGGAGAATGGGGCTTAGCCTTCCTCCTTTATCCTTTCCTCCTTCCTCTTTCTTCCTTCTTTCTTCTTCTCTCCTTCTTTGAAAACATTTAGAAAATTTGGGTCTCTCACTCTCTCACTTTCTTAGCCAAAAATGTATGGAGGAGAAGGGTGTTTAGCATGTTTTTATAATAAAAATACTATATAGATATAATAATTGCTTGGAAGTTTTATTTTAAATTTTCTTCAATTCCTATTAGTTGCATGAGAGGTGGGTGCTATTTGAGACATAAAAAATTCAGATTTGGAAGGTAGGGTTCGGCCATGGCAGGTTTGGGAGGCTCAAGATCTTAATTTGCATTATTTTAGGATTTTAAATTGTATGTTGGCACCATTTTGTGAAAGAAAATGTACAAAATATAAATTTTATATACCTTTTTACTATCTAAATCTACTAAAACCTATTATATTAATGTGTTTATAGTTAATTTAGTCTTCCCATTATTTATCATAATTTTGATAGCAATTAATTAAATAGGTGTAAGTTTTTAAGTTAAATTAAGGTAGTTTAACTATAATTTACTTTTTGACTTATTTATTGTGTAGAGACTTTAAATAATTATTTGTTTACTTTTGTTGTTCTATATTATTATATTATTATATATATTACTCGTATAAAAAGTATTAGGTCAAAATAATGCTCAATTATTACATCTTTTTTATTTTTAAGCTTAAAAAGGCAAAAAATTACTTTTTGGGCACATTTTCCTAGGTGGCTGGCCATGCAAAGGTAATTTGGTCATTTTTGTTGTTATTTTATTTTTTATTAATTAATTGTATATAAATATATGATTTTGGACATTCATTTGTCAAATTTTAAATTTTTAGGATTTTTTGCTGTAATATGGGCAAAATGGTCATCTTACCATAATTATGAGAATTTTTTATTTTTATTTTTATATTTTATGTTATTTACTTAATTTAAGTTGTCCCGGGACTTTTCTGAGTATTAGGGTTTTGCCTCTAAGTATTCGATTCTTTTAGGGTTTCCCTTGTTCATGTAAGGATCTAAGTTCTCATTGTCTATCCGTCGCTAATATTAAGATTTGAGCCGGGTTGTTACATAAATGCTATAAAAGAGAAAACTAAACTAAAATTTTGAGATTTTGTGAATTTTGATGTTAAACAAAGTAAAAGAAAATAAAAATAAACGAAACATTATTAAAGAAAAATTGAACTAATATTAAAAGATTTTGTGAATAAAAAAATGAAAAGTAAAAGGGATAATATTAAAGGAAAATTGAACTAACAAAATAATAACAAATGAAAATAACGACTATTACATAGTAATATATCAACTATTTACCTAAGAGATATAAAATACAGGTGTAAAATTGATAATTACAACAATATAAATGTAAGTGTATTGATTATGACAATAACAACATCGAAAGTTGTAATTGTCAAATATGTTAGTACTACTTTAATGAATTAACGTGTTAGGTGCAAGTGTGCAATGTGGGTAAAATAAATATGAATTTAACTAATTTAGCCTAATCTAAACATACTTATCACGATTAACTAGATGTTCATGATCAAAATACGATAACTAAATCAACTATGTAAACAACATGAATAAGGTACGCAGAATAGAAAAGTTAAAACATGTTGGTCTAACGAGGTTTCAATGACCGTTTTGATGATAACAAACCTAAGTATCTAATTGTGCAAATTGAGATTATTTACAGGAAATATATGCTTTAGCACAATCAAAGATACAAAGTATAAGTCATGAAGTAAAATTCAAATCAAACACATTGGCTACAAGGTTTTGGAGCAAATGCAAAAATTGAAGAATTGAAGACTAAGTTTTAAAATTTCATTTTTAGGATCTGTGTAAATTCACATATCTCATGGTTATATCTTTTGAAACTCATAGGAATCCTAAAAGATTATGAAAAATATTTTTCAAAGCTCAAAGGGATTTTCAAAGTTCAGTCAACTAATGCGTAGCATTCAATTGATTGAAACTAGACTGCCAAAACCAAAATTTGGTTCATAGCAATCCAGTCGACTGGATCACCAAGGTCAGCTAACTAACTTTAGTTTTGGCACATCCAGTCGACTGACTTGACTACTTCAGTCGACTGAGTCACGCAAAATTTAAAATTTTGGCTGAAACGGCTAGTTTGAAACTTCCTTATTTAGCCCAATGGCTAGTACATATTTGTGGCCTATAAATAGAGCCTTTGAGCTCTGGTTTTATTCACTTCAAGCCTTCAAATCAATTCTCTCATACTCTTACTTCTTGTGCTTCAAATTCTTGATTTTTTTGTAAGGACCCGGTACGTGTTTATTTTATGCTTACATGTTTTTGGTTAAGTGAGGAGATGGAATTAATTTTTGGACATGGGTATTATAAAATTTTGTTCAATAACAGTTAACTTACTAGCATATAAATGTGTAATTGAGGTATAGGATGCTAAATTACAATAATTCGTGGCTAAGTATAGCTTATTAATTTAAATTCTTGGAATATGGGTTAAAAAATTAAGTTGTGAATGTTAAATTAAATCATGAAGTTAATGGAATTAAATTAGAGTGGAAAACAGGTCATGAAAGCTAAAAGTGAAAAGAAGAAAGTAGAAACAATAAGCGGCAAGCCAAACATGGCCTTAAACCATTCTAGAGAGTTTGAGAGATTAAGAGAGAAAGTTAAAGAGGCAATGGGGTCTCATTCCCTCACCCCATTCACACCATCCTCCCTTCTCCCATCTCTTCTCTTCTTCCTCTTCTTTTTTTTGATAATCTTGGGAGAATTCTCATTGCTTCTCAAACCCTAACCCTCCCTTGCTAAAATTTACAACCTTAGAAGCTACATTGGAGGTAAACAAGTAAAGAAATCAAACTTTGGAGTATGGAAGTGAAAGATTGAGCATCAAGGAGCAAAACCAAAGAGAGCCAAAGCCCTAGGGTGGAGAGGTAGGATTTAGATTATCTTATATGTTTTGTGTTGAGTTGTGATGGTATTTTGCTTATATGAGTGAAAACCTTTTTGATTTCATGTGTGAGTAGAAAACTTGATAGGTGTGTGTTGGTGGAGTTGGATTTTTAAGGAAATTGGAGTTTTAGAAAATGGCTAGCTATGAATTTATGAGTTATTGTGCAAAATGGAAGCTTCAATGACCTAAGATTTCATGTTTTTGCATCAATTTGGGTTTCACACCGGGCCCGGGGCTTTGACATGGTATTTTTTAAATTAAGAGTAATGGTTATACACTTAACCCGTGAATAAAAATATCCTCCCTAAGGAGTCACTATTTTTATTTGTGGAGACCAAAATTTATTGGCTATTTAATTTACTTAGAATATCCCATATCAAGGAACGAAAAATCTTGTAATTCTTTGTTCGTTGATTGTTTGACGTCTACACTACGTGGCCTATCAAATAATGTGACTCTGAATCGATGGTTTTTTATTATGATATTTGGTTCCGACAGTAAATTAATAGACTGGCATGTCTGTTCGGACGAGGGTTGATTAGTAGACGTCCACACTACGTGACCTGCTTAATCACGAATGATTCAGGCTACCAATAATTCTTATTAAATTAAAAGGTCGAGGAACCCTAATTTGATAAAAGAATTAAAAAGATTTTCTCTTTTGTTTCTTAAGATTTAATAATGGGGTCATTCAATCCACTTGCGACAATTCTCAAGGAACATAAACTTACTGGACCAAACTTTATCACATGAAAATAGAACCTCGATATTGTTTTGACTTCTGACAACTATATGTTTGTGTTGCATGACCCCTGCCCTCCCACTCCTCATAATGGATCTATCGAACAGGAGATCCAGGCTTATGAGAAGTGGGTGAAGGCTGATCAGATGGCTAGCTGTTACATCCTGGCATCAATGTCGGATGTTCTGCAAAGCCAACATCAGTTTATGGCATCTGCAGCAAAGATCATGTTGAACCTTACTGAAATATTTGGTGATTAGGGTCGGGCAGCAAGGCATGTGACCATGAGGGCTCTCATGAACACGACCATGGCTGAGGGTACACCTATAAGGGATCACGTATTGAGGACGATCCTTCTTCTTCACGAACTGGAGGTCCATGGAGCATAAATTGATGTGGAATCCCAAATGGATATCTTGCTCCAGTCACCGCCTGATTCTCTTCAACAATTCTGACTAAACTACACTATGAACAATTTGAATTTTTCTCTAGCAGAATTGTTGAAAGAACTACATGTAGCAGAAGGTGTTATCCGCAAGACAACCTATGCATTTGTAGCTGAAATGGCTTCTACTTCTAGGCCAAGAGATGGCAAGAAGAAGAAGAATGGGCTGCAATAGGAAAATACAAAGAAAGTTGGCAAGGCAAAGCTATCACTTACCAAGGCAAAGGTAAAGGCGCCTAAGGGCAAGTGTTTATTTGTCGGAAGCCGGGACACTAGAAGATGGACTGTCCTGATCAGAAGAACAAGCAAGTTACAGGTATTGCCTTTTCTCTAATAGTTAAATCATGTTTAGCGGTTGTATCTACGAAAACCTGGTGTATAGATATGGGAGCCACTAATCATGTCTGCAATTCTTTGCCGGGGTTCCAGGTAGCTTAGATAGGGCGAGCTCTACCTTCAGATGGGGAACGACTCCTAGGTGTCTGCTGTTGCAGTGGGAGAAGTTGTTCTTTATTTCAGTTAAAATAAAAGTTTAATTTTGAAAAACATTTAATATGTACCCCAAATCAGGCGAAACTTAGTTTTGGTTTCCTATTTGGAGAATGAAGGATATTCTGTTTCTTTTAATAAGCTTTTATGCAGTATTATGGTTGAAAAATAATTTATTTGTCGTGGTACAATAAAAAATTCTCTTTATATTTTACACCATGTTATTTCTACTGATAAAAATAATGAGGTGAATAATTTATATGTTTTACCACTTAAAAGAAAAGTTTTTTCCTTGAATCAAACACTACTTTGTCATCTTCGTTTAGGTCATGTTAATCTAAAAATGATACAAAGATTGGTTCAAAATGGACCTTTGGGTTCATTGAAAGTGGAGGCACTTCTAGTCTGCGAATCCTATTTAGAAGGTAAAATGACCAAGAGGCCATTTACGGCCAAGGAACTTAGAGCCAAAGAAATGTTGGGATTAGTTCACTCTGATTTATGTGATCCCATGAACAACCAGGCAAGAGGTGGGTATGAGTATTTTGTCACTTTTATTGACGATTACTCTAGGTATGGATACGTTTATCTGATTCACCGCAAGTCTAAAACCATTGAGAAATTCAAAGTGTTTAAGGCGGAAGCGGAGAAGCAAATAGGTAAAAGTATCAAAACCCTACGATCTGATCGTGGAGGTGATTACCTCTCTAGGGAGTTTAGGGACTACTTATCAGAACATGGGATAACATCCTAGTTACCTGCACCAAGTATGAATCAGCATAATGGTATAGTAGAAAGGAGAAATAGGTCCATTAAGGAGATGGTGAGGTGCATGACGTGTTATTCAGATTTACCACATTTGTTTTGGGGATATGCAGTAGAAACGGCGGTATATATTCTGAATTCGGTGCCTACTAAGGCAGTTCCCAGAACCCCTTTGGAGTTATAGATTGGGCGTAAGCCAAGTCTTAAACACTTCTGGATATGGGGTTGCCCAGCACACGTGTTGGTGGGAGATACAAGTGTGGTGGAACCAATGGCAGATGTCTATTTCTTTGTAGGATACCCTGAAGGAACTAAAGGTGGTTTATTTTATCATCCTAAGAGTCAGAAGGTATTTATTAGCACAAATACAAGATTCTTGGAAGAAGATTATGTAATAAATCACAAACCCTAATCATAAGTGGTTCTTGAAGAGGTGAGAAATGAAAATTTGGTACAATCGAAAAGCATTCCTAATGAACGGAATGTGATACCACCTATTGTGAGTAGACAGCAAGAGCTTCGTCGTAGTGGGAGGGTTGTTCGTCAACCCGAGAGGTTCATATTCTTAGGAGAGTCTTACGACAAAATCCCAGAAGAACTTGATGCCGAACCCAAAAATTATAATGAAGCACTACAAGACAAGTATGCAGAATTATGGCAAAAGGCTATGGAATCAGAGATAGAGTCCATGGACTCTAATCAAGTATGGGAGCTTGTAGATCCATTAGATGGGATAAAATCCATCGGGTGCAAATGGATCTTCAAGAAAAAAGAGGAGTTGATGGGGAGGTAGAAACCTTCAAAGCTAGGCTTGTTGCGAAAGGGTTTACTCAGAAAGAAGGATTCAATTATGAGGAAACCTATTCGCCGATGGCTTTGCTTAAGTCCATTCGGATTCTCTTATCCACTGCTGCTCATCTCGATTACGAGATTTGGCAAATGAACGTCAAGACGGCTTCCTTAACGGAAGTCTTGACGAGAGCATCTATATGATGCAGCAAGACGGGTTCGTAGCAAAGCGCCAGGAGCACATGATGTGCAAGCTTAAGAAATCTATTTATGGGCTTAAGCAAGCATCAAGGTCTTGGAACACTTGATTTGACCAGGTGATTAAAAGCTTTGGCTTTGATTAGTGTCCTATCGAGTATTGTGTGTACTGGAAGCGCGATGGACACAGGGTGGCATTTCTAGTCATTTATGTTGATGACATTCTCTTAATAAAAAATGATGTGGGGTTACTATCTTCGGTGAAGGTGTGGTTATCGAGTCAATTTGACATGAAGGACTTGGAAGAAGCTGGCCAAATCTTTGGGATCAAGCTCATACGAGATCGATCACGTAGGATGATGGGCTTATCCCAAGCCCATTATATTGACTTGATTATTGCTCAATTTGGCATGAAAAATTCTAAGAAAGAATTTATTCCTTTTAGACTTGGGATTACTCTATCTAGGGATCAGTGTCCTAGGACACCTTAGGAGATAGAGAGGATGAGAGGTATTCCTTATGCTTCAGCAGTAGGAAGTCTCGTGTATGCCATGCTCTGCACTAGACCAGATATCTACTATGATATAGGCATGGTAAGCAAATATCAGTCTAATCTAAGGGAAAAGCATTGGACTACGGTCAAGAATATACTCAAGTACTTAAAAAAGACTAGGGAGTGTATGTTAGTGTACCAGGCTGATAGTCTTATACCTCTTGGGTATACTAACTCAGATTTCCAGGCAGATAGAGATTCTAGGAGATCCACCTCGGGCTATGTGTTTACCTTGGGAGGTGAAGCCATCAGTTGGTAGAGCGTGAAGCAGTCTTGTATTACTGACTCTACCATGGAGGCTGAATATGTTATAACTTCAGATGCAGCTAAAGAGGCGATTTTGCTTAGGAACTTCCTAAAGGACTTGGACGTGGTACCCTCGGTATAATCGCCTATTGTACTCTATTGTGATAACAGTGGAGCGATTGCGAACTCGAAGGAACTAAGAGTCCACAAAAGGGGAAAGCACATTGAGAAGAAGTATCATCTCATCCGGGAGATCATGCAGCGTGGAGACGTGGTAGTTTCCAAGATAGTATCTGCGGATAACCTAGCAGATCCTTTTCCTAATGCGTTGTCTCAGAAAGTCTTTGATGACCATGTAGAAGGGTTAGGTGTCAGGTGTGTTCCTGCATAGCTTTGAGTATAAGTCGGAGATTGTTGGGAATGTATACTAAAAAGCCATGCTTTTTATGTTTTTTATTCTGGATCCCTGGCATGTTAATGAGAAACATTTGCGATGATTTTTCATTTATGGTTTCATATTTATATTTGTGATTTATGAATGCATAGTTCGTATATTCTATCCAGTATTTGACTCAGTGTGTGCTGCACGGAAGATCGGGTCAAAGGTTCTGATAGATTATACAGGAAGGCTCACAATTGTAATGGACCCAGACATTCCATTTGTACGATTGTAGTACATCGTTATAGTAGCTGGTCTTAGCTCGGTCGAACAGATCGAATTATGGTTTTGAATTCGATGTTCGAGTTCGATGTGTTAGTACACTTTGAGTGTATTAAGTGGGATCAACGGGATGATCGATTCTATACTGACTATATGAATTGATCCACATCTCGTATTATCATGTATTGCACG
>JAOTRH010166140.1:0-12622 GCA_034768845.1 Heliamphora exappendiculata
GTGGTTTTTTTCTTTTTTAGTATATTTTTTTTAACTTTTTTCAAAACGATTATACTTTTAAAATTTTTTATCATAATAAATCAAGAAAGTAACAAAACAGCCCAAAAAATCAAAAAAAATTCATAAAATACGAAAAAAAATTACAAAAAAACTACCAGAAAAACTAAACCAAACAGAGCCAGCTAACAACAAAAAACAATTATATATCTTTATTTAATTATTTATTCCAAACTAATTAAAAAGAAGAAAAATAATATGCATATCATATTGGTGGTGTTTGACATTGCTGAATTATAAATTGTAACATATAGCAGAAGTTACGAGTATTTCGTAAAAGTTATGGCTTGTAACTGAAATAAAATAAAAAATAATTATAACTTGTAATAAAAATTGCAACTTTTTAAAAAATTTTTATAATTTATAACTAAAACTAATTATAAAAAATTAAAAACTACTAACAATAGTTTTGTCAAACACTCTCGTTATATTCAATTATTTATCACATTTTAAACCATTTATCCAATGATATCTCATGTATCTTTATAATATTTATAATATATATCCCATCGTATTTAATTTTTGATATTATCATTTTGGAATCATTTTAAATACATTTATGCTTTGATTTGTTTAACTTAATTAATTTCTTCTTCTTTGATTTTCTTAGTTTTTGATCAACTTAAGTAAATGCTTTTGGCCCTATTTGGGCAAACGTTGCATATTAATTTATTAGTTTATTTTTACTTATTTTAATTTAAATATTATAAAATTTGGTTTATTAATTTATTTTTGCTTAATTTCGTCTTTTTTGAACTTTTTTTTATATTTTAATTAAAAAAAATTATTTTTTCGACTTGTTTCAATGAAAAGAGTCTAAAAAGTATAATAATTTGACTAAATAATTAAAAAAATTTATTAAAGACAAAAAATCTCAACTTAAATTTGTTCTATTGCATTCTTTTTATGCATATTAATCGTTTTGACTTCAACATTAACTATATTTGGTTAGTAAATCTGAGCAATTATTACATACTTTAAAAGATTGATAATAATATTGCCAGTAATTTCCTAGGTTGTTACAAGGTAAAGATGCTATAAAAACTACTTTTTTTAATCCGGAAAATTAGTCTTAGGTCTTAAATATAGCGTCGATTTTATTTTTCATTTAACATATAAAAATTTAACACGCGAGGTCCAGTTTTAACGCGCAAAGTCCAGTTGAACCCTTGAATAAATAAATTTATCTGTGCATTCTTCAAAATATACAAATAAATTTATCTATCATGCATAAATAAATATACAGATAAATTTATCTGTATAAAAAATAATGTGCTTTTTCAAAACGCGTATAAAGCACACAGATAAATTTATCTGTCTTGCATAAATAAGCAGACAGATAAATTTATCTGTATAAAAAATACTATATTTTCAAAACACGTATAAAGTATACAAATAAATTTATCTGTCTTACATAAATAAGCAGATAGATAAATTTATCTGTCAAATTATACTTATTTCATTAAACAGATAAATTTATCTGTTTAACAATTTATTTTTTTTTACAAAACAGATAAATTTATCTGTCTAATATTTGTTAATACTATAAAAGAACAACTGATAAATGTATCTGTATGCATTACATATAAATTTATCTGTTTGTGTTAAATTTATCTGTGTTATAAGCAATTGGATCTCGCGCGTTAAAAATTTTATTGATGGACCTTGTGCATTAAAATTTATTTGTTTTTGAACATTTGGCTGAAAGCCTCTTTTTAATTTCTCTCTTTTCACTTTTTATACTGTGATGTTAAGGTGTAATAATGTTATGGTGGTGAAGGTGCAGTGGAAAAGAAATTATTCAATTGACAAGAAATACAACGTTAGCATATTAATGTGGTGTGTCCAATTAATATAAGAGATTTTAGCCAAAGATTTAAAAAAATAGTTTTAACACGCAAGATCTATAAATAAAAATTTTAACGCGGAAGGTTCAATTACGTAATTTCTCTCGAAATTACCCTACAAATAGATAAATTTATCTATCTACTTATCTATACATAATAGATAAATTTATCTGTATTCTTTATACGTGCTTTCAATAAGACAGATAAATTTATTTGTATTCATTACATGTACTTTTAATAAAAGATAGATAAATTTATATATATTTTTTATACATATTTTGAAAATGCACAGATAAATTTATCTCTATTCTTTACACGTATTTTCAATAAAAGACAAATAAATTTATCTGTATTCTTTATACATATTTTTAAAAGACACAGATAAATTTCTCTGTTTTAGGGTAATTTTATTCCGAAAGGATTTTACGCGTTAAAATTTTTACGAGAAAAAATCTTACTCGTTAAAAAATCTTATACTGGATGAAAATCAGTAAATGGCCTATAAATTAGACTGTTCAGTAATTTTTCGATTAATATATAGGTGCCATGTATTTTTTTAATGTAACATTATGCTAATGTGCAGTAATCACTGGTCCCTAACATTATGAATACATGGCACTAACGTATTGATTGGGTACATCACTTCAGCATGCTAACGTGACATTTTTTACTCAATAAAAGTGACAAAGAACGTTGAAGGCCGGGGTTGCAATCTTGTCAATGATGGTGTTGTAGTGGCATTAGTGTTAGAGATGATGGTCGTGATGCAATAGTAATAGTAGCGGTAGAACGAAAAGAGTGGCTATAACAGCGTTAGCCATAGGAATTAATGGTGATACCGATCAATGATGGTGGTGACTATCGTTATAATGACAATAGTACAGACGTAAGAGATGGATGGGTGGCAATGGTTATGACATGGTGGTATCCATACTCACTTAAGCAGTAATTTCGACTTCATTTTTTGGGTTAAAAAAAAATTAAAGTTATTATTACGAAGATATCTTGTTTTAATTGATTTATAATTGACACTACTAAAAATATTGAACCCAATAATGAGGCAAGAAAATAGGATAATTTGTGCCTCTAAGTTTAAAAATCTATCCATAGCAAAAATCTATTCACATTCAAAATGTAATTTATATTTAAATTTTGTCTTACTTTCAATTCATCAAATCACATTCTTGTTATTTGTGTGATTACTTTTCTTACTTTCAAATTATCTTATTTTTTTATTCATTATTAAGAAAAATATGTTTTGTTAATGTATCAAGAATCAAATTTATATAAAAAATTGACCTCAATACCATATTCATCTCCTAATATATTTACTCAAGAAACTTATAGTAACAAACAAAATTATACTAGATTTAATAATCTTTCATATTAATCGAGACATATTGTAGTATTGTATTATTGATAACGAGACTATGATGAATCAATTTCAGAATATAAAACATTATTGATTAATGCATAGCGAAAGTTTATATACTTGCATTTTTCTATGAAAGTAATAGCATTTATATATTAAAATTTTCAATTATTAATAAATTGATAAATTTAATAATTTGTTATTTTTTAAAAAATATTATTTATCGTTCATTAATGTAAAAATTAATACGATAATAACCACCGATCGAACGAACTCACGAGGAAAGCCTCAGTTGGTAAAGGACCACACCTCAAAGAAGTGGAGGTTTTTAATTTAATTTCTTTGTAACGTTTTGGAGTCACTTGCATAAGATCATTATAATTTTTATGAATATTAATTTTGTTTTAAATGTGGTTGAATCGTACATATTGACTTAGGATTACTCCGCAAGATGTTCCTTGTTATTAAAAAAAAAACCCGCCAAGAGATCGATAGACTGAACTTTTTAAATTTACCAAACAAACTCTTTACTTATTTGACTCGAAATAATTTAAAATAAAAAGTCTTATTTTAAAAACAAGTTACCAAACAAAAAATCTATTTCATATCTCGTAACAATTTATTAGATTGTTTGGAATAATTTTTAATATATATTTTTAAATGTGTAAGTTGTTATTTTTTACTTTTAAGCTAAAATATTTGAAAAGATTTTTTGATTTTTTACTTTTTAGAAAAAGAATTAACTTTTATATTGAGGGTATTATTTTATAAAGTAACAAAGTTATTTTCTCATGACAGAAGAAAATTTTAAAATATATTCATTTAAGCTAATGTTGAATCAAGTTTCCTAAAAATAAAAACTATACATAAAAAAGTTACACCAAGTACACAGTAAGTAAAAAGCTAAGTGGCATTTTTCTCTTTTCTCAACATTTTTTTTTTGTTTAAATTTTTTTTTTTGGTTCCTTGTGATGAGAGGATTACGAAAAATATGTCCGTACCATATTTTTTAAAAGTTCACTAAAGACAAAAAAATTTATAAAAAAGGCAAAAAAAAAATACTTAAGTTTGCTTTTTTCCATCGTATATGACATTCTTTTTAAGTTTTGATTAAAAAAAATTTATTTTTTTGTTTTTTCGTGATGGAAGAATTTAAAAAATATACTTATTTGAGTTAATTATGAAAATAATTAACTAAAAATAACAAAAAACTAATTTAAACACAAGCAAAGCTTTTTTGGACTTAAAAGAGGAGGGAAAAAGTAATAAACTTTTTATTGTGTCAAATATTACACTTTAAAAGTTGATTTTTAAGAGAAAAGAGGCGGTAAAAAAATGCAGCCCAAACGGGGCTTAGTTATGCAAATATACTTAATTAGGAATCATTTAGATACAATTACACCTACTTGTTCAACCTTTTCATCTTCATTTAATGTTTTGATCAACTTGATTTTATTGCTTTAACTACCCTTGAAATTGTTACAGTGCATTCTCTCCGTACACATAATTGGTGTTTGTTGATGAGTTAACTATAAAAATTAATTATTAAAAAATAAAAGTTAGATTTTAAAAGTGATTCGAAATATTATGGGTATTATTAATTTTTGGAGATTAATTCTTACAAAATTTTGCTTTTGCTTTAATTAGACTCCTGCTAGTAGACAGTGAGATTGTTCTCTCAAGATTAATTGAAATACGCGTAAGTTGACTCGAACACTCTGAGATAAAAAGAAAAGAAATCGTAACGAACAAGTTGATACATTTAGAAAAAAATTAAAATATATTTTAATTTTTTTTGACAAAGAGCACTTCAAGATTTATTTAATTTGGTAAGTGAATCTATGTACTTATTACATAGTTTCAGAAGGGTACTACTATGGCTATTAATTTGCATGGGTCAAGATAATGATGCTATTAAAAAAAGAGTACTTCAGCCCTAAGTCCTATTTTAACAATTTCTTTATGTATAAGTCCCATGATAAATTTCTTTTTAGGATAAGTCCCATTTTTAAAATTAGGTAGCAGAATACCCTCATTTCTCAAATCCCGTTCATTTTCATTTTTTGTGGGTATCGACTTGAAAGTAGAAGCCGAAGATAACGAATTACATATTCGAAACAAAGGGTTCCCATTCTGGCATCCATTCTCCATGGAAACAAGATCTCAGCAACGCGATAAATCAGGAACGCGATCTGAGCAACGCAACAAATCGGTGGAGATGAGGAAGAATCGCAAAAAATCGAGAACTCAAAAGCGCGACGTTGTTGTACGGGGTCAAGGTACGGATCATCAATTACCCGCATTTTGTCTGCTCATTTTTCGATTTTTAAGAACCAAATCATTGCTTATTTGTCGGACCTTTCATCAACCCAGACGATTGAGGTTTGTAAATACTCATTACAAGTCGTGGTTCGGTCTAAAAAAAGAGAAATTTTACAGTAAAAGATAATACAAACAGCAAATACTCATTTTTTGCAATGAACATTGATATAGAATGACAAATCTTACTTCTAGTAATCTGTTTTGTTACTCATTTATGCTGCCAAAATTCTTATTTTTCTCCAATATACTCATTTATAAGTTTGGTAAGGGGTGATTTCACCCATATGTGATTTTCGGTCATTACCATGATGCGAAATCAATCCCTATTTTAATACTCATTCCATTCGCGATATGTGGTTTGCTGTCATTATGTTTGTTTTGATCCTCATTTTATGAGTTCTTATTCTCATTTCCTCAAGTATACTCATTTATAAGTTTGGTAAGAGGTGATTTCACCCATATGTGTTTTACTCATTTAGAAGTATTAATCTGTTGATTTCACCCATATGTGCTCAGTATGTCCTACAAGACAACCATTAGTTGCAAATTTCTGCTCCAAACATAAACTTACTACAATACTCATTCAATACTCATGTTTGTTTTGATCCTCATTTTATGAGTTGTTATCCTCATTTATAAGTTTGGTAAGAGGTGATTTCCTCCGATTTACTCATTTATAAGTATTAATCTATTGAATATAAAATCAATGTAATGGAGAGCACCATTCTTAAATTTGGTCCTCATTTCTAATTTTAATACTCATTTCTCCCATGATATGTGGTTTGCCATCATCCTGTTTGTTTTGATCATCATTTTCAGTTTTATGTGTGCTTTGAACCTGCATTTCCATATCCATTAAATAGTAATTTAATTTTCAACACATTGTTGTTTTGCAGATTTAAAAAGTGGAACACGAAGGAAAAAGATATCTCTAATGGGCAGTAAACAAAATTTGAAAATAGAATCTAAGGACGAAATTGGTTGCTACAAACCTTTTCGTTCCAATTTGGGAGCCATCATCAAACTCATGGCAACTATTGACCTACAAAAAGAACACATAAAGGCGATGCGGAAGACACCCTTCTGGTATATGCTTAACGCATTACGAAAGAAGAAGTTGCCCTACTCCATGTGTCGAAAGTACGACGATGTGGTTGTCAAAATTATTTCCACATATAACCCATCAACTAAGAAGTTTATTTTCGGGAAGCGAGTATTGGAATTTTCAAAGAGTGAATTTAAGTTGATCTTTGGAATAACATGCGGAGAAGAAGAGCTGGATTTGAAATCTAAATGCAGTGAAATGTCGACATTCATCAGAAGGAGGAGAATACTTACAAAGAGACTATCGGGTCCTGCTCTGAGAACAATATTGAAGCATGCTGTACAAGGACGCACTGCAAAAGATGTGGAGGATTTGGTCAAGACAGTGTGCCTATACCTGTTTTTGACTCTGTTTTTTCCGACCACTAGTACGGCAGTGGGATTGGTGTATTTAAAGTATATGGAGAATTTAGACACAATGATGCGATACGATTGGGCTGATGCGATACACAACGCACTAATGACATCCATCGAAACAAATTACCATACACCACACAGAGTCACCAGATGCGTCATGACATTGTTGGCAAGAACATTTGACTCTTTCTAGTAATAAGGATTATGGTTTTGCATTTAAAATTTGGATCCTCATTCACAGTTCTGACATTATATTTTCTAGCACTGTGAATTTTTAGAACTTGATTTATTTCACTGAATATTCAATGTTTTGATCCTCATTCGCAAATTTGAAATTGAGGATTTCAATCTCATAAATGAGGATTTTGGTTTTTTAATCCTCATTATGCTCATTACTGGAGTATTATTAAGCTCGTATGTGAATTTTTTTATGTATGTGAATTTTCTAAATCTATTGCTAAATACTGTACTGATCCTTCTCCGCTTCAACGAGAGTCTATTTTGACAGATAAGTTTGATTAAAGTTTCAACTATTTAATTTTACAATAATTATTGATGACGACGGCAACAGCTGAGAATCTAAACATTTTCAAGTCAAATTTATGAGGGAAGATGAAAGGAAAAGAGAACAAAGAATGTATAGTAAAGTTAAGAAAAAAAGAGATTCGTAAAGAAATGCAAAAAGCTACTACAAGAAAAAACCAAAACAGAGGTTGTAGATTCAAATAACTTGATTTTTTTCCTCTGTGCTTAAGATTTTTTTTCTTTTCTAATATTTAATGATGATTGCAACAGCAAAAAAATCTAAACATTTTCAGGTCAAGTATAAAAAAGAAGACAATGAGGAGTGACAAGTGTTGTTAAATGTTTGCCAATCCTATTCATACATGTGAATTTATGTTATCACATATTTTGATTTTAAAATTTTACATTTTAAATTTACAGTATTGGCTTTGTGAGCATACATCGCTAGTGAATCCATAAAAAGAAAATGCATTCCAAAGATTTGTGAAATGACACATGCCAAAGATGAAAATGGAGGTTAAAGACATCTCACTAACAACAATATCCAAGAAGAATGTGAAAAGAAATAATTTGTGGTTATGTCAATTTATTAAGCTCATATGTGATGGAAATTGAAGCGAATGAAGATTGTAGATGACGGTACAAGTGTACACAGTAATGAAAATGCGTTTACGGGTGAAGAAGAAGACAAAGTCAATTACACTACGTTGGAAGAAATGAATTTTGATGTTGTGAATCTTGGTGATGACACCAGAATGAAAGATAACAATATTCTCAATACTAACAACGCAGAATGTGAGTTTAGCTCCAAACTTGCAGCATTCTTTATTGTTTACACACATTACTTAAGTATTCTTATTGTTCATTAGGCTCACGCACGAGGAATTTGGTTTTGCAATATATTTCAGTTACGATTCTGGTTTTTGCTTTTTAAAACTGATTCCTCATTTGCATCTCTGCAATGAGGATTTGCAGAATTGTCAAATTGCTGCTACTGGAAAAAAAACAAATTACTAATTTTACTTTTGTCTATTAATTGGTCATCATATCTAAATCTCAGCTGCTCCATGGAAGTATTATAGAAATTAGTTTGTTGCCTTGTTATTTTTATCATTTAAGTTGATTAGTTAGGTACTCATTTGAAGAAAGAAAAAGCAAGATACAATAAGCCTGATTGATTTGATGCTTATTCACAATTTCTCATTTTCATTTGTGTTAAGTTATGATCCTCACTTGTTGGTAGTAATGAGGAATTGTGAATTCCTTTTTGTACGAATGTCATTAAGTGGTTTTTTCTTAGCCCATAGTACTCATGTCACACCTCAAAATTCGGGTCACGTGAAATACCCAGAAACAACCAAACATACACCCAACCCAAGAATATACTTTCAATTTAAACCATACATGCATTATATATAAGCGCTAAACGGCAACATTACACAGCTCCAACGCCCGAAAAATATGTTATACCATACATGTAACAAAAAAACAAAAAAAGGGGAAGACAACAGCTCTTCCACCTCTCCAGCACCTGCAGATCAACCAGCGTGACCGGTACCTGAAGAAAAATAAAATCTCACACTGTGAGTTAAAGCTCAGCAGATCCTAAACAACACGTGCAGTATAAGCTAAACATGCTCGATAAACGAAGTGCAGTATTTGATTCTCTTTCAAGCCATAAAAACAATTTGAAAACAGTTTTAAATTACGACTCACCAGAGCCAGAAAATCATTTTCACATGTAAGGGAAAGCGAGGATAAAAATCATTTGTTGACTCATTTGAGCCATGAAAATGATTTCGAGTATTACGACTCCCGTAGGTCGTTAATATAGTATTTCGACTCCCGTAGACCGATAATACAATTTTTAAGAAAATTTGTATATCCGTCCCAAAATGCAATACATGCAATCCATGAACACGTGCCTCTTCAGGACCTCGTTTCAGCCTTTAGATATCGCACACACATATACACCTGTGCCTCATCAGGATCTCGTTTCAATCCGTTAGATATCGCACACCACGCATGCAACTCATACAACACATATCTTCACGGACTTTCACCGTAAGACCGCAGCCCCAACTAATGTATCTTCTCGGACTTTCACCGAATGACCGCAACCCTATATACGCCAGCTTTCGTAGCCTACCACATGCACCAGCTTTCGCAGCCTACCTCATACACCCACACACGCACACGTGCATTATCAACTAGGATTTAGACCTACTAGATCACAGATTCATCTAATCCATTTCATACGCATATGCAAACCTAAATTAGGATTTAAAGCATATAACCATGTATTAACACGACATTCCACAAACCACGTTACATGCATATAAAACTCTAGATTTTAAAGCATAAATCACGTTACACATAACGATTGATATCACGACCACGTAATCTATTTACGTATTCCACACATAAATAAACAATTATAAATATGCATATAACCATATAAAATCACATCATGACGCCACCCGCCAAAACAAACCGACATCCACCCACGAGAACAACCCACACGACCACCACTGGCCCAAACATGCCCAACACAACCTTCACAGGCCCACGACGCTCACCCGCGCCAACACAAACCCAACATCAACTAACGCACCTAACCGTGCATCAACAAGCCGCAACTACCACGCACATCACTCACGATGGCGATACTTAAATGCACACTCGAGACCACGACACGAACCCCGAAACCATCACACAACCAACCGAACCTCTAAAAAAATTCATAGGTATTTAAATCAAGTAATTCCCATAAATTAATCAATCGAATACCATAGAACACTAATCGAAAACCAAGGAACCAATCCAAAACCACAAACCAACAGCCCAGAGGTTCAGTCGACCGAACCCCACCTCCAGTCGACTAAACACCCTTCTGGAAAACCTCAAAATTCCAAAACACACGATTCAGTCGACCGAACCCCCTGGTTCAGTCAACCGAATCCAAGATCCAGACTTCAGTCGACCGAACCCCATGGTTCAGTCGATCGAACCACAGAAAAAACCATTTCTAAGCTACGAATTTCTACATCCAAACTCCGATTCGAAGTCTCCAAACTCCAAACCAACACCCGAGAACACCCACACACCTAGGCCTAACACCGAAACCTCAAAAGAAACCCCCGACACCCGATTCCATCCATAAAAATTGCCGAAACAAGATTTTAAACCCAAAAATCTAACTTTGGAACAAACGCAGATCTACAACAATCTGCCCGTTAAAAACACAAATGTTTACCCATGGCACCTTTATACAAAAGTAGGATCTAGAATTTTACCTCGCTGAGTTTAAAACTCGACACCTCAAACCACGTGCAAAATCAAATTTTGCCAAAATTAAAATATGGTCAGATGGTTGCGTAGCCCTTGACGCCAAAAGTAGGGATCCGCTGTTGGATCGCTGAAAACTGAGCCCCGGGCCCCTGAGAACTTAGAGAGAAAGCAGAGAGAAAACGAAAAATTTACTGGAGAAGTTTTGAAAAATATTTTTATGAAAATATCTAACTCCAGATATTTGTGTCTCCAAAATATCTTTTTTTTATAAATTTTTTCGAGAATCGCGCCACAACAGCCCACGGCCCCAAGAACCTACCGCGCATACATATCTAAACCCGATCATGCATCAAAAGCAGTAAAATATGATGCAACGAAAACACATAACGCACGTCTGAAAACGCCAAAAAAAAAACTGGTCAATGTCTCATAATTCTACCCCCCTTAAAGGAATTTCACCTCCGAAATTCTACTTAAGGTTAAAACAACCAACCGTCGATCGCAATTGACACAGATACACGAGATGGCTAGCCAAATCATTCCTAAGATATAGTCAAACAAGGTCAGGTATCCTAGACAATGGCCAACCATCTCACAGACACAGGATCTACAACACTCCCAACCTCACATTCTTACCAACCACTGCCTCAACATAGCACACCATCCAAGGGATCCATAGCCAACCCCAAACAGATGCAATGATGAAAACTGGCCCAAAGCCTACAGACTCAGAAAGTACCTCTGCTCGCTGAAGACATATCAGCATCCTCCGGCACGACCGGTGCCCTCGAAGAACCGCGAGTTGCAAGAGAATACACTCGGGGCAACCCTACTCTGTCCTACCCGCTATAACTTGGCGCTGTCGGCTGTCGCACCAACTAAACTGATGTACTCCCACCTGCCACCCGGGAAGTCTGTACTGCGGAAGGCTACTGTCGACCCTGCGCATACGAACCCATTGGTGTGTCCTCCCTGCTCGGCGCACTGCCTCTCTGGGGATAATTCCTATGAATATGTCCAGACTGTCCACACTCATAGCAAACTTACGGGTCCCTCCTCTGCGGCTGCACTAGAGCCAAACTCTGGGATGGTCTCGACTGTAAACAATCCGTCGCACGATGCCCCAGCTGTCTGCATCGATAACAGGTCAACTCCCGCTGCTCTGGCCTCCCAGACGAAGCCACAGATGGTGATGGTGCTGAAAATTGCTGTGGTCCAGATGGATAAAATCTAGGACCAGAGGACTTCTGCCTCTTACTGGAGCGTCCAGCTGTCTGTACCTCCACTCCACCATGTGATGTCCTGGCCTCCCTCGAAGCTCAAGTCTCAGCCAAAGCATTCCCAACCCTCGCTGTCGCCTCCACCAGCTGTCTGAACACACAATATCCCATCACAGCCACTCGCTCCTTGATCGTCGGCCTCAAGCCCCGCTCAAACCTCATCGAAAGCAACTCATCTATACACTCCACCTCCGGTGCAAACCGAGACAAGCTCGTAAACCTGGCCTCGTACTGCATGATGTCTGTTAGAATTAGGCAACCCAAGAGGGGGGAGAGAATTGGATTTCTTTGCTAGCAAAGGAGATTTAAAAAAAACTTTTCAGAAAACTTTTTAATATCGTACAAGATCTAGATATGCAAATATGAAAATAATGCAAGAATTAAAAGGATAGGGATAGAGATAAAGAACCAGACACCGGGATTTATAGTGGTTCGGCTTGATCTTTGCCTACGTCCACTCCTCAAGA
>JAOTRH010166151.1:0-12619 GCA_034768845.1 Heliamphora exappendiculata
GTGAGTTCGGCTTGGGAGATCTGGTCCTGAGGAAGGTGCTCGGCCATATGAAGGATCCAGTACAAGGGAAGTTGGGCCCGAACTGGGAAGGCCCATACAAGGTTACCTTCAAGGGCGGCAATGGAGCATACCACCTAGAGGACTTGAATGGGAAGGCCGTCCCCAGGCCGTGGAACGCTAACAGCCTCCGCAAGTTTTACTTTTAGTCTTTTTGTTTCTTGTAATTTTCTTTTATAAAACGCCGGTGTTCGGCATGAGCTTTTCCCATTCACTCGTAAAATGTTTATCAATTGACATCCTTGACAAAAACTTGGGGGCATACACCGAATACGGCAAGGCAAGCACAGGGTCAGCACAGCGAACTTCTTCAGCAGCCTAAGTTCGATGTTTATGCGAACAACTTATTCCCTTAGTATGGACATTAATCCCATACTAAGGATGATTAAGCCTAAAAAGGTTAAGTTCGGAGTTCATCCGAACTATTTAAGCCCCTAGTATGGATGGCAATCCCATACTTAGGATGTTTGAGCCTAAAAAAGCCAAGTTCGGAGTTCATCCGAACTATTTAAGCCCTTAGTGTGGATGGTAATCCCATTCCTAGAATGTTTGAGCCTAAAAAGGCCAAGTTCGAAGTCTATCCGAACTACTCAAGCCCTTAGTATGGATGGTAATCTCATACTTAGGAGGATTAAGCTTAAATTGGCTAACTTCGATGTTCATCCGAACTCATTTAGCCCCTAAGAATGGGAATTGATCCCATTCTTATGATTCATGGCGCCTCAAATTTTTTTTGATAATTATCCGAACTAGCCCTTAGTATGAGTGATGATCCCACACTTGGATAATTAAGCATTTTTTAGTTAAGCTTGAAATGCTAAGTGTTGAAGTATGTCCGAATTACTGGGGCCATCAGTACGGAAGTCAGTCAGGGAAAATACAAATATAGAAAGCAAGACTAAAGCAAAGAGTTCTTCTTATTAACAAAAGAGGGGCTGAAACCCTCGAAGCTACAAGAAAGGCCCTAAAGGGCAGTACAAAAATAGATAAAGGAAAAGAAGATAGAAGCCTTCAGGGGGCAGCCAAAAAATCATCAGTGGTTTCTGCTGAGGTTTCGACCTCCTCAATAGCCACGGGCGCAGCCACCTCCGCCTCAGCATTTCCCTAAATGGCAGCTTCAGCGGTGCCAGCCTCAGCTGCCCCGACTACTCCTCCTTCCTCCTCCGCCACCTGCTTGCGCAGCAAAGGGACGTCCTTGTATAAGGGGGAGGATTCCTCGACCCCGGCGGCTTTGAGGGTGGCCTCCCAAGCAAAGCTAAAGATGATATCCTGAAGTCCTGGGATCTGTGCCTTGTAGTCTTCGGTTGCCTCAGCAACCCCCGCCGAATAAGCCTTAGAAGCCTCTTCCTTCGAACGGGCCAGCTCGGCTTCGGTCTCCCCCAAGGCAACGACGGTATTGGCCAAGGACTCCCCCTTCTCCTTCAGTTGCCTCTTTAAGGCAGTTTCTTGAACTTCAAGCTCGAAGACCCTTGCCCGAGCAGCGTCGGCGGCCTGCGTCTTCTCCCGAAGGCTACCTTCCAGCTTCCCAATTTGCTGGAGGTACTTGGAGTTGGCCTGGCAAAGCTTGGTCAACTTGGCCTCTTGTGCCTCAACCCGCTCAACCATTACCATCAGACGTTGAAGGCTCTATAAAGAGGAAGAGCGTCAGTCACAAAAAGAAATGTAAAGCGAAAGACAAAAGGACCGGATTGATGAAAGAGGGTGTTCCGGGGTAATACCTGAACCGAGTGGCGGACTGAGGATTTCACTAGCTGCTCGTGAGGAAGCTTCCGAGTCTCCTCCATATCAGCCGGGAGTAACAAGGCTTTGGACAGGCCGAATGCGGTGTCCGGGGATTTCGCCTTGTCTTCGACTGTGATCACCCGATCACTCCTCCTGAGATCGGGTGACCATGGCTCTGCCTCGCTGGGCTGTTCCACTACAGCCTTCCCTTTCTCTCTTCTCTCTTTTTCATTCTCCTTCTCCTTCTCTTTCCCTTGATCCTTCGAAGGGGTGCCCTCGACCTTCTTCAGCCTCTTCAAGGGGGGCTGGGATGTAGCTTTGGGGATAAGAGCCGCCTCCTTCGCCAATTCGGCGGCAAGATGAGGAACTTGCTGAGATCGGCGGTGGGAGCTTTCTTTTGTGCCATTTCGGCTATTTCTTCAAAGACTGAGAAATCGACAGATGAAGAAGACGAGGAGGAGATGGAGATTATGTAACCCGGGGACGAAGGCTCTGGCCCATCAAAAAGGAGAGGGGGCTGAGCAACTGTAACCGACCTCTCTGCTCAGGTGAAGGGGAGGACCACCGCTTCGGGGACGTCCGCAGGCTCGGATGTTGGACCGGCAATTCGGACGCCTGATGTGCTCGGCCTAATGAAACTCCTGTATGTAGGAATATATTTTAAAAGGATATGAGCAGCTCTGCCCAATCCTCTTTGCTCTGGCAACCCCTTGTAGGCCCAAACCTTGGCTAGGTCCTCAAGATGTACCCCAGGGAAGGGACCTCGAGCTCAACTGTTTGCAACCTCACCTGTGCCGAACAAAAAGCAAAAGCACAAGATTGGCAGAACAAGGAAAGGCCAGTAATAGGTAAAACATAAAACCAAACAGGTAACGAGCATAACTACCAGGCCCAAGACCGTCCTTCCGGGGGACGGTAAAGATATCTTGTACCTCTCCGAGGCCGAACTCAAAATTGCCGGTCACATAGACGAAGTCGTCATCTATGTCCTTGCCGGAATCAGGAAGTTCGATCACCAGCTTCTCAGCTACTCTCTTAGCCTTGAGGTAATATGATCCGGATGGATATTTAACCATGGTGTAGCAGTAAACAATATCCCATGTACCAAGGTTGGTACCCAGAATACGGTTTAGTTCTACAGTTCCCATAACTACTCTAAACACGTTAGAGGAGACATGTATGGGACTAACTCGGTAATGCCGAAAAACCCGGCGAAGCAGGGGGTGAAGAGGGAACCAAACTCCCCCCTCCACTATGGCTACAAGTAGGAGGGGGAGCTTTTCCCAATTCCCCTCGCGCGAGTCACCAGCATTGGCTAGAGTGAGGCCGACATCATCCGGAATCTAGTACCGACGCTGGAAAACCTCCATGGCCGCCGACATTGATACCAGCTTTCTCAGTTTGCCCATTTAAAGAAGAAAAGAAAGAGGAAGAGGAAAAGGAGAAGAAAAAGATATGAGAAAATTGAGGCAAACTAACCTCAAAGCACTAGAAGGAGTAGTGAAAAGGGAGAAAGGACGCTTACGAGCCTCTGAAAACCGTTTTTAGCCGTCGGATTCTGGGAAATGCTTTGCCGGAGGGATATTTTTTGAGTTCGCCGGAAATCGCACTGAAAGCGTTTGGAAAAGTTTAGAAACGGTGAAAAAAGATGGAAACGGCAACACGATTGGCTTTTATACCCGGCATCCCAAAAAACAGGCGCATTCAATGCGCCGTACGTTTGGAACGACGTGAACAAATCATTGATTGAAGTCTGCCACCGCCTCCGCATGCCAACCAGGGCGCGCCACGTCACCCAACACAAGGCTCAAGACCAGCCGTCGTTATTCATGAGGGCACCTCAAGAGACCTGGGCAGTAGAACCATCACCCGGAGAACCGAATAGATGTCTCCGAACAACGCCATACCCCTTGTAACCCCAGATACTCAGCACGTATCCCGAACTTAGTGACTAGGTATTCACTGAGCAACCTAGGCTGACAATCAAGCAAGAATTCAAAGCTCTGGTCCATCGCCGAGCAGTATAGCCGAACAATAACCAGAGCTGGGGGCAGTTGAGGGTGGACAAAAGCTATGGGCCTAGGGCCCAGCCCGAATGATTGGAGGCAAGGACCCAAAAGGAAGACCAACCCGAAATGGACTTGTCCAAGTATTCGAAGAAGCCCGGACCCACTGTTGTTCGGGCCCTGCTAGTTCGGTCCACCCCATATAGGGGCAGAACGGACCTATGAAGCCCACGTCGGCCCCTCAATGGAAGGAATAGTTTTCATATTGTATACGATTTGATCAGATATACAAGATGAGAACAAATCTACATGATTGATTGAAACAAATCACATCTACAGGATAGAAAATAATTCCTTACTAATAGGAGGTAGGATCCTAAGAGGATTCAGCCTCCATTAGTCCTGACCCCTATATAAAGAGAGACACCCCCAAACCACCAGGTAGGTAATTCTTAACCCCAAAACTCTTGCTTAGAAACCTCTCAGAGAGATATCTAACTTGAGCGTCGGAGTGCCTCCCGGCCATAACCGGCCGGTAGGCGCTAACGGTGTTCTTGGTGGTTGTAGGTGTTCGGCGACGGAGCAAAAAGCATCCAGTGAATTCGGAAGACAAGGAGTCCGGTCCATATTCTGTTCGGGGTCATCAGTATTGGGCCAGTTTATTTGGTCCTGATTGTGCCGAATAAATCCAAACAGTTTGTACCGCGCACAGATTTCATTAACATTAATCTTCAAGTGATCTAATTTCATTTTAAACAAACCGGATTAACCTCATTTCGTATAGCATTCAATTATCACCTACATTTTTTTTGCGCTTTTTATTGTTTTTCACTTTGAATAGACTAGCATTGTAACACACTTCATATGCAACTTAGAGAATATGGAGAAGGGAACGAGACTGGTTTATGAATGTAGGTGGTTTTTCATTTTATTTTATTGTCCTTGTAGATACTGGGGTTAGAATACCAAAAAAAATGTAATAATTTTATTTATTGTGGGGTAATCTTGGAAACTTAAAACTTGAGTTGGCTTCAATTTTGGCTTCATTCTAAATAGTATGCTTCCTTTTAATAATACTATAAATATTGAAAACAATCCCTAAGTAGAACTCTGGTTTGATTAGGACGCAAAAATCTTACTAATATGTCTGCACCTATCTAGGAATATCTCTGTTTCGGTATGAAGAACAGAAACAGGAAGCAGAACATGGTGTGCTCACTTACATGTAGTAGGAAAGGTTAGGGTTAATACAACAGCATTATTGGAATGGGAAAAGATGATTATTATTTTCGGAATCATTCCTCTTGCCTTTTTTCTTTTTCTTTTATTATTAAGATGCAGATTCGTATCTATACTATATTATAAGAGCAGCACCTCACTTGACATGGATGAAGTCTAGATGGTTATTCTAGAAGTCATTTCCAAACTTAAGTGGTTACCCCAAACAGTGTTACTGTTTTGTCTCCCCTCCCAAAAAAAAGTAATCTCTCTCTCTCTCTCTCTCTCTCTCTCTCTCTCTCTCAAAAGAAGAGTTGTGATATTAATGACTAGATTTTTAGTCCCACACACTGGGTATATATATATATGTACCCTTTTGAGATCCTAATTTAAAGAATTGCATTGATTTGACTTTTATGTTTTCACTGATCCTACTTTTCTTTGCCATAAATTAGATATTGCACACCCAGTGTGTGGCACTAAAAATCTACTCATTAATATCACAACTCTTCTTGAAAACTTGTATTGAAGTTATGTAAAAGTAACTCCTGCCCTTTTGTTTGATCACTCTTGACAATTCTTTATGTTGTAAGAAGCAGGTAAGTTTTCTGTTTCATCATCTTCTTATGTTCATCATGTAGCATTCAGACCAAATGCCCCTATGAAATTACGTCAAATACGTCGATACTTCCACATATTATTGGTAAGAGGCATCTCTATTTTTCCCAAGGTCCTTGTGATTTCGATAGGCCGAAAAGCTTTTACAGCGAGAGGGTGGGTCCAATGGAAAGCAAGGAGCTCACAACAACTAAATTAAGATTTTCGGGCGAGCTCATATTGACATGAGGTTACGTGTTTTAAACAGTTGGAGTGAAGCGAGCCTTGCAGTTGCAGGAGCTATCTATTCCATCAGGGAAATGGCAAGCGGAACACACCCACATGTTGATTTGATCAAGTCGCTACAATATTCCAATTAATTTAACTTTTGCATGCAAAATTTGTCCAACGAACTCTACAAGATAATCAGTTCGGATCATCGAAAAGGTATGAGGGTGGGCCCCACCGAGCTCAACTGTATCTCTCTAGTTGGGACACCTTAAGAGAGAAGCCATTATCTGAAGAGAAATCTTTTGGATAAATTAGCAGCATCCTTCTGGATGGCTTAATTAAGTACCCTGTAATGAAAATATCCATTTTTCTGACGACTCTACCTTATTTCTTGTTAGATTCAATTCTCGTTAGATTATAGTTAAGTTGTTCAAAACTTGGATTCATGATGATTCCTTGCTCAACATGGCCATGAATTTGTTATTTTTGTCACTCCCAAATTTAGCTTTATCTTCCTGCCAAAATTTGAAACAGTTATTTTTTTTGTAAGTAAAAGATGCATTAATTTTATGCTACTGATATACAAAAGATCTATCAACAAAAGGCCCTTACACTTTTGTGTATATCAAAAAGGTCCACAAAATCGTGAAAATGATCAAGAAGGATAACACTTCTTTTTCTTCCTGCTATACAAAAATGCTCCTAGGATTACCAAGGGGGTTCTCTGAGCCTTCAAAGTGCTAGCAATTACTTTCCCGCCAGATAAACCATCTGCAAAACTAAATCATTTGCCAAATCTTCTGTCTCTTTCCAATCATAAATTTGAAATGTTATTACTCTCTTCCCAAATTCTTGTGTACCTTGTAATACTGTTCTTACGTTTTAAGATCATAGGGAGGACAAATTACAATCATTTACCAATGCTTCCAAAAGGGGAATGGCCAAAATGGTAAGCCACCAAACTCTGTGATATCAATTTTAAAAGTGACTTTACACTAAAGTTTCTCCAAAATTGGGGTTCCAATGAATCCATCCCACTGCTTGCGACCACTGCTGCAGGTGCAGGACCTGTGGAGGGAGTGGCCTCGGCTATTGTTCTCGGTGTCTTGGGACTGGAGAGTACAGGTACATAATGGGCTTTCATTTCATGAAGAGGGAATCAAACGATGTCCGAGATCACAAAAAGTATATGGTTCGGGATGAATCAGGACCTCAGACTTCAGCAGACTTTCTTCTAAATGGTGAACAATCAAGCTCAATTCAGCATCCAATCCAGCAGTGAAGACAGCGTTTGAGTGCAAAGAGGTAGCATTCTGTACTCAGCTACCTGAGCAAAAACAACAATTCAATGCGCGGCTCTAATCAGTGGATAAATATCTAAGAAAATATGCTCTTGTTTGTGGTCTTCACTTTGGTCTGTTCCGTTTGTATATTTGTTTCTAATCAAGAGTGTGGTTTTCATGACGAACTAGGATTCTCCGCAATGCATTTTTGGTGCAATGCATCAATCCAAGGGCTCATAATGCATTGCAAAAAACTTGTATGAGATGGGCCCTTCAATTGATGTAGTGCACTAAAAAAGAATTTCATAGGATCCTAATTTTTTCGTTACTTGAACGGCTACTATTAACCCTTTTGTGGTCTGTCCCTTTCTTCATACCCCACATATGTGGGAGCTTTGTGTTCCGGGCTATCCTTTTATATGTGGCTAAATGCATCATGTGGTTGTCTCTAGCCTGTTTGGTATGGTTTTTAAAAAGATTATATTTGAGCAATCCAATTTTCAAGAACAATAATGCTGTCTACACATACAGATCATAAACTTCTCACATGGAGGTGGGGTCCACTCGTTAAGACTGAATCCGTATTCGGTATTTGTACACTTATCTTTTAACATTTTTTCTTTCCAGAAACAACAAAAATGTAAAGTAAAGACGCCGACAAAAATTGAAAAAAATGAAGAAAATGAGTACTAGTTTTGTGAGGAACATTGGAGGAATGGAGTTTCAGATGTTATAGAATCCGGGTTCATTTTGTGTTTTGCCTCTCCATTCGAAGTTTAGTGTTAGTGTTTGGTCGTATATACATATTGGTTTGGTTTAATTTTTAATCAAATTGGAGGTGTTAAGTGTTTGGCAAAGCTTCTTGTTATAACACTTAACTTTTTATTATTAATTTTAACTATAAGTTATAATCTATTTTAAATACTTATAATTTTTATTACAAATTATAATAATTATTATTTTTTAATTATATTTACAATTTTTATCAAATTTTTACAACTTCTGCTACAAGGTACAATTTATAAACTACTAATTTTAACAATATCAAACACCACATAAACCGATCTACACCTTCGGTTTTTTATTTACTCTCCTCCAAACTAGGCCACTCAAACAAGTTAAATAATATTTTCAATTTGAATTGGATTGAAATAATCAAGTGATTCTGAATCGTTGTTAGATAATTTTGGATTTTTGAATCATCGTTATACTTGAATATCTTGTGCTTGGTTTAACTTTATATATATATATATGTATATATATATATATGTATATTATTTTTTTTTCAGTAAATTTTTTCAGCATTAATCCGAGCACACTTTTTAAATCATCTCATGAGAAATCATATAAAAACAAAAGAAATTGACTAATGAATAAAGAAAATGTTTAAATAAAATGAAAAAAACAGTTAATAGATTTTTTTGTGGCTTCTTCATCTTGGTGAATTTTTAATGGGATTTTTGAATTATTCATCAAAGCACCCAAGCACAAGAGTTGATTTATAGTCATTAAATTATATAGACATAGTTTGACTCTCTCATAACTTTTAAGAATTTAGGTATCCTCCCAAGCAATGGGAGGAGCCCATGGCTCTAATTATTTGGTGTATATTTTGTATTTTATAAATTTGTATAGTTAGTATTTTATTTACATATATTTATGTTGAGATAGAGTCATGAATTCATAAGAAATCTAATACACGTAGAATTTTATAATTATATAAAATTAAAGTTTTTAGAGTTTGCCTATAAATAGAATTCTATAATTCTAGTTTTTCGTGTGCAGAGTAAATCAAATGGGGTAGAGACGTAGAGAGAGATAAAAAAATATCAGGGGCACTAGAGTACCTTTGAGTGGAACAATAGGGTTTGTTTTATGGCTCGGGTTGTGGACGGGTGTCGGGTTTTGTGGTGTTTTTAATCTCGAGATTGTACATTCTACGGTTATAATGGATTATCTCTCGCACATGTGGACGTACGCAGGTTGTGCTAAATTACGTAAATTTTTGTGTGATTTTTCTTTGGTGTATGCAATGATTTTTGCTTTCGTTCGCGTTGGAGAATTGGTGTTTAAATCCCAACAAGTGGTATCAGAAATAACGGTGAAAATTCGAAACCGTGGAAAAAAATCGGAGCACAGGAATTATTTTTGATTTTGGTTTGTATAAATCAAAAATTATTTTTTGCACAAAAAAAGAAAAAAAAAAAAAAGGAAGATGAGGCGGTGGTGCTGTTAATAGCTTTGAACTAGCCAAAGTCGTTTGCACTGTGAACAATGGCTTTGAACCAATTCGTTTGCACTAAGATGTTTTGTAGCAAATTAATTTTTCGATTCCGTGCGAAGAATTTGGGATTGATAGTAATCAGAAATCTCGTGCGAAGAATTTGGGATTGATTGTAATATGGGATTGATCGTAAGCGGTAATCACGCACAGTAGATTGATTGTAATCAGTAATGGAAATACTCAAAGGTTTTTAATCAAGTGTGCTGGAGACGTGAAATTAATAGTTTAAATTTTTTTTGTTATATCGGATTATATATATAATAGAAAAATTCAAGACAGGTGTATTTTAATATTTTTTAGCGCTACAGATTCATTGGTACGGTCAGAATTTTAAATTCTGAATGATTTGATGGGATTTGACAACTTGGCAAAGATTGAGATTGATCGGGTAAGATCAAATGTGATCAAGGGCAATCGAGTTTGATTGCGGGTGATCAGAGATAATTAGGAGCAATCTGGTTCAATTAATAGCAGAAGACTAATCATCAATAGATGCAGCTGGAATTTTAGTTGCAAGTGGAGTCATGTTAGTCGTCAATTTCCTAATTCAACAAAGGATTAGCAATCAGGACACCTCGATGAATAAGTGTTAAGCATCTCGGTGTAGAGGTGCGGACCATACTAGTTTGAGTGTGGCAGATTAACGACGACGGTAGAATCGACATCGACATTGGTTATCTTCAAGGTGATTTGCAGAATTCAAGCCAATGTAAAAATTGTTGAGTGTATGTCTTGTATTCTGCGGACCCACATAGTTAGTATTTTATTTACATGTATTTATATTGGGCTGGAGTCTAATACATGTAACGTTTTATAATTATATTGGGATAAAATTTTTAAAATTTGCCTATAAATAGAACTTTATAATTCTAGTTTTTCGTGTTGACAGTAAATCAAATGGGATAAAGATAGGGGTGCACAAAAAATTCGAGGAACCCAAAAATTGAACCAATTCGACCTCTATGGGTTGGGTTGATTCGGTTTTTACAAGTAATTAGTTTGATCTTAGATTTCAAAAAAGGCAAACCGATAATATTGGTCCGGTTCTTCGGTTAGTCTGGGATTAACCCGAACCAACCCGAAAATCATATATATATATATATATATATAATATTAACCATTAGATTACATATATAATTATTGTGAGATTCGTATAGAAAAAAAAATTAACTTTACAAATTAAAAAAAAAAGAATCATTAGATTAGATAATTATTAATAATTATTATTTGTTTGTTATATGTCATTTATTTCTATAAATTTTTTATTTGATATTTGTCATTTCTTTTACTAAATAGATTGTAAAATAACTATTTAAACTTTTATTTTTTGTTTTTATTATAATGTACGAATTTTAATTTTTATTTATTATTCATTTTAAAATTTTAAAACTTATACATAGTGATTTTTTTTATGCGTGCAAAGTAATTTTTAAAATTTATGAAACCGTGGTTTCAAACCAAACCAACCCAATTTTTATTGGTTTGGTTTGGTTTGGTTCTATAATATGATTGGATTGATTTTGGATCCAAAAAATTAAAACCGATAAAAATTGATTTGGTTCTAAATTTAGTACGGAACCGAACCAAACCGACCCATATGCACCTCTAGGTAGAGATGTAGAAAGAGATAAAAAAATATCAAGAACACAAAAGTAACCTTTAAGCGAGAAAACAAGTTTTGTTTCGGGGCTCGAATTGTGGGCGAGTATCAAGTTTTAGAATGTTTTTGTTCTTGAAATTAAACATTTTACGATTATAGTAGATTATCTCTCGCCCTCATAAACGTAGACAGATTGTGTCGAACCACGTATATTTTTATGTAATTTTTTTTTAATATATACAATAATTTTTGTTTTTATTTTTATTTAAAAATTAGTGTTTAAATCCCAGCACTAATCATGCGACTGCTGAAAAATGAACCGGTGACTCCTATCCGTGACTTCGTTGAAAGAACCCACTGAAGTCGTAGCTTAAACGAGCCTTCATGTGACTTCGTTGAAAGACAATGGTTACTGCTTATAAACCCAAACCTGTTACCTAGGCGATCAATCCATGATCAGGAAGAAACTCCCATACTCCTACGAGAGGCATCACCGGAGAGTTTTCCGCAATGGAAAAAGCTTGAAGAAGTAATGCTGCGTGGAGGTAAAAGACCTCAAGTCGTAAACTTCTTTCCCGAAAATACCAAAAAGCAAAGACAGTATTTAGAAAATCTTATTTTTATTTCTCAAACCAAGAGATTCATGAATCAAGATCCTAATGCATATAAATACAAAAGGTCCAATGGGAGCAAAAAAATTTAAGAACATTTAGAACATTTTGTTTTTTTAGCAGAAAAGCCATTTTCAAGTGCATCCTTCCCAAACGTAACATACAACCCTCCGTTGTACTACGCACATTACTTGAGGAACTAAAAAAGTAAAAAATAATAATAAACCAAAAAATAATAAAATAATAATAAAAAAGTTCAGACAAAAAACTTAGGAAAATCTCTGGAAGAAAAATATCCTTGATTTTATAGATCAAACCTACGGTAACTACTATCAAACCTGCCCTAAAAGGATGCTTGATTGAGCTAAGAGTCCAGTAATGAAAAACCAGATCTATGGGTCACAGTGACCTGACATTACAGCAAGTATATTACACAATCTAACAGAATTGCTACCTCAAAATTTTAATTTGATCATTGTAAAATACTCTTTAGTAACAAATCAGACCCAAAAAAAAAGGTTGCATAATTCTATGACAAAGAACAGCAATTTCCTCCAAGAAAACATCAATGCTTCGCATCAACAGAACTACATATACTTTTGCTAACCAACTGATTTAGGTAAAACAAGCAGCTCGGGTTCCCTTCACCGGGTAAAACGTTTCAATGGAATTATTTGCAATCTTTGTTTCTAAGCGTCTACATATACGGCAGCAGCAGAAGCTGGGGAACGCACTTTATGGCAGTACATCAATCAATGCCCAAGCTGGAATAGGGTTCGAAGCCACCCTGACAATAAAAGAAGAAACCAAGATGAGTCGTTAAAGTGAACAACAAAACAATGTGTAGATCTCAATTCAAATAAACTATCAGAGTTAGAATGTAAAAAATGGACAAGCAACGGTGCAAGACATGATGGTTATGAGACTTATCCGAAACAAATTTAAGGAAAAAAATAATCTAGGGGACTCAAAATTCTGAAAGCATGAAGAATAAACAGTTCTGTCTTGTT
>JAOTRH010166162.1:0-12619 GCA_034768845.1 Heliamphora exappendiculata
ATATTATCCATTTAAAAATATTTATTCTTAGAAAATAAATTATGAAAATTATCAAAATCAAATTAAAGAGCCCTTGGACTAATAGAGGGGACCAAGGAGTCCTAGCCCTTTCAAAAATTTTAAAACCGCTATAAATTTTTGAAAATTTAAAGAATATTTATATAATAAGTAATAATAGTTAATGTGACATGTATTTATTAATCTATATTCTTATTTCTTTTAAACAATTCAACAGTGAGATAAAGTTTATTGAAGCTTTTGTTTTTTTAATTAGTTATTATTTAATTTAAGTATAACTATCAATTAAGATGTAATAATTGTATATATTTTAATTAGTTTGTTATTATTTAATTTGAGTATTTGAACAATCTATTAATCTGTTATTACTATTTTTTTTTTATTTTTTGTCCTTTTTAATTTCAATCATCATTGCAAGCCACGTAATAATTTTAAAAAAATAGTAATAGTACTTTTAGACATGAGTTATACATAATATTATATGTTTCATATTGTATGAATATTTTTTTATTTAATTGCCCCCCAAGTTAAATTGGTCATCCAATACTTAGAGTTCTAACGCGGTCCATGTCCAATATATAAGTTATTTGAATACCCTTATGTGGTAAGTCAAATTTCAAAGATGGGTTCTACCCAATTTATAATATTGGTCAATAAGTGGGTATCATTTGTAGTAATAAAAAAGAAAAAGAAAAAAAAATTAAAAATGTTGGTGTAAGATTTACGTGTGCAGTGATTTATGCAGTGTAAAATATATTATTCTTATAACCACATGATTTTGAGAAAAAATAAAAATAAAATGATGTGTTGAGAGATAGAAGTGAGAGAATTTTTCAAAGAGACATGTACTATTGTGGTTATATTACTTTAATATGTTTTGTAAGTAATTCGGTTTGTGACTTGCTTATATCTTTCTCATGGATATTGTAAAGAAATTAATTTAAATTAATTTTTATTTTTATTTTGTATGGTAATATGCAGGTGAATTAGGAATCCTTTTAAGTTTAAGCTCTTTGTGGAGTTTAGAAAACTATAGATTTGGGTTGGATTCTTTTGAGATTTGATTAGACAGAATCTTAAAGGGTTTTAGGTTTCTTAATTTATGAGTTATCTATATGGCAATCAGATCAGAAGTCCTAGTCTGTTGTACTCACAGTTAAGCACACAGTACAAGTAGTCAATGCAAGAAAAGCTTGTGAGTCTCGGCCAATTGTCCGCTTGAGCGGTGCCCAGGCATTTTAATTGTCTCTTAATTCTGCAGCCTAGGTTTTGGAGATCTATATATAGATCATAAGTGGTGCACGAATGATAGATCTTGAGTCTTCAATATTCTGAGCATCAAGTTTATTCAAGAGTAATTTTGTGCAACTCAAATCATGAAAGATCACTCGACAAAAAATCTTAGACGGCGTTCTAAGTTCCGACAAAGAATTTTACCGAGGAAGGCTACTACGAGAAGTCGTTGTAGTAGGAATTAAGAGGAGAGCAGTTAACGAGGATTCGGCATACAAGCTTAAAACTAAAACATTGAGAGTCAGTCAAAAAGTTTGTGAGTTGTATTTGTTTCTGTTCGAGTTTAGTGCTTGTTTCGTAAACTTGGTATATCCCGTAATTTTTTACCATTTGGATTTTCCACGTTAAAATCTTGGTATTGTGATTTCTTCTCTTTGAATGGTTTGTGTGGATGTAATTGATAATCGGTGCTAAAAATATTATCTTTCAATTAAACGGGAAAATCATATTTTTTTTCATTTGATATCAGAGCAGGTTTTTTTTTGTTTAAAAAGCTATCGATCCTAATCAATCACATACATGAAATTTCCTAGAGAAGGAAACTCAACGGTTCGACCTCCGTTATTAGATGGAGGAAACTATCCATACTAGAAAGCTCGTATAATGGTGTTTCTTAAATCTATTGACGAGAGAGTTTGGATATCTGTTGTTATTGGTTATACCCCATCAACTATTAAATCTGGTTATGAAATTATTTTAAAACCCACTGAACAATGGGAGAAAAATGATTTTGAAGAAGCAAGCTAGAATAGCAAGGCTATCAATGCTATTTTTAGTGGTGTCACACCTGGAGAATTTAGACGCATCTGCACGTGTGAAATCGTTAAAGAAGTATGGAATATTGTTGAAGCCACACACGATAGCACATTAACTGTTAAAATTTCTAAACTTCAAAGGCTCACCACAAATTTTGAAACTCTTTGTATGGAAGATCATGAGACATTTGATGAATTTTATGCTAAGTTGAGTGACATCGTAAATTCTAATTTTATTCTTGGTGAAAAAATTTCTGAATCTCGCATCATTATAAAAATTTTACGGTCACTACCTGAACGTTTTCAATCAAAAGTTACTACTATTGAAGAAAGTAAGATATTAATTCTCTTATAGTAGAATAATTTGTTGAAAATCTTTAGACATTTGAATTTACTCTACGTCAACCTAAAAAATCAAAATGCGTTACTTTAAAATTTTCAAAGGTTGAATTAGATTCTTCTGACGATGAAATGGATATTCATCATGAGGTTATGGCTTTTATTGTCAAAAAATTAAAAAAATTTATTTTAAATAAAAAATCTAACCTCAAGTCAAAATTTGATAATTTTAATGACAAAAGTAAGAACGTGGTGAAATTTAAAAAGAAAAAAAATAAAGTTCAGAACCAGGGCATACAGTGCTTTGAATGTCAAGGGTATGGACATATAGCATAGAACTGTCCAAATAAATAGAAAAAGAAAGAGAAAGTATTCACTGACTTAGGATGATGAGGTTGAATCATCTGATGGTGGAAACGAGTCCGAATCAAAGAATGATGAGGGCAAGTTCATTGCCTTTGCTGCTTCCACAGGATTAGGTAAGTCTGAATTATCTGATCATGATTCTTAGGATTCTCATAGTGATTCTGGTTCAGATTCTGAATTAGAAGAGGAGAATGAAAAAGACCTTCAATGGGCTTATGATAAACTCCATAGAGAAAGTTACAAAATGACGAAAGTTATCACAAAGCTGACACTGAAGGTTAAAACATTGAAAAAAGAAAATACTAACCTAAAGTCTGAACTAACTGAGTCTCAATCTTTAATTTCTCAGCTAAAATCTTTTAAAACTAAAATGACTGAGAAATTGGTGAGTTCTGACAAACAGAGGAATGAACTCATTGAATCATGTGATTCGCTCAAATCAAATGTTTCTAAACTCGAGTTGAAATTACAAGATTCGGTTAAGTTCAACTTTATGTTTGAAGCTAGTAATGAAAGAGTGCAAATTTTAGAATCAGAATTGGCAACTGCTAACATTACTCTAAAGAAATTGAATGCAGGTTCACTGAGCTTGGATGAGATTTTGAGCGTACAAAAAGCAGCAACAGATCGAACTGGCTTAGGATATGTGGCTTGTGCATCTCAATCAAAAAATTCTGGTAAGATCAATTTTGTTAAAGCCAACAGCATGCCGACATGTAAGGATAAGAGTTTGGGAAAATCTAACTTAATCAAAACTGAGTTGTCGAAAAATTATGCTAAAAAAGGTCTACCAAACTCTACTATTTTTCAAAATTTGTTCCAACACGTCATTTTTGCAGTATTCTTGGACATATTAGATCTTTTTTTGCAAAAAAATAAAATCTTTGTCTACATATCAGCATGAAAGAAAATCTAAAAAATTACATGATCAAATCAGACAGCTTTAGAACAAAAGCCTTGGCCAGGTGAGCGCTTGAGCGGCCCCTACGCGCGCTCGAGCGACCAACTGGCAGAGAGATAAAAAAAAGTTACTGGCAGTCAAGCGCTCGAGTGACCAACCTGACCGCTCGAGCGGACAATTGGCAGGAACCTTATTTTTACCAGAAACCCAGTTTTCAAACTAAACCTTTTTTCAAAACTCGGGCTATCTGGGTAAGGAAATTTGATTTGAAATGCAATGTTGTTCACACTGCCTTAAAAACTCAAAATTCTTTCATGTGGTATTTGGACAGTGGATGTTCCTAACATATGTCAAGTGATAAGTCATTATTTTCTAATATTGACCCTTATGATGGAGGACTTGTCACATTTGGGGATGGAAAATCATCCAAAATTATTGGGAGAGGTTCTATTGACTCTCTAGAGCTACCCAAATTGGACAATGTTCTCCTTGTTGACGGTCTAAAAGAAAATATACTTAGTATTAGTCAGATGTACGATACACACCATGAAGTTCATTTTACTAAAACTGATTGTCTGATTTTGGATAAAAAAGAAAAAATTGTTATTCATGGTGTTTGAGCATTTGATAATTGCTATGGAATTTTGTCAAAAATCGATCAAATCTGTCATTCTGCTAAAATAGACCAAGCAAAATTGTGGCATCATTGCTTGGGTGATATTAATTATAAGGAACTTACCCGACTCGTAAATTCTGAGTTAGTCAAAAGTATTCCCAAACTGAGCAATAACATCAAAATTGTTTGTGGGCCCTGTCAACTAGGTAAAGAAATTAAAGTCCCCCACAAGAAAATAAATCAACTTGCCACTCAATATCCTCTACAATTATTGCTTATGGATCTTATGGGTCCTACAAAAACAAAGAGTATAGGTGGTAAAAAATATATATTTCTTGTTGTGGATGACTTTTCTAGGTTTACTTAGGTAAATTTTTTGCGTGAAAAATCTGACATTTTTGCTGTTTTTAAGTATCTTTGTCTTCGGTTGAATAATAAACAGCAAGGGAATAATAAGCATATTTCTAAGATAAGATATGATCATGGTAAGGAATTTGAGAATTTAGAATTCTCAACTTTTTGTGACGAACAGGGAATTTAACATGAATTTTATGCTCCTCAAACACCTCAACAGAATGGTGTAGTGGAGCGGAGAAACATAATAGTGCAGGAAATGGCCAGAGTAATGCTTCATGGTAAAAATCTTCCTCTTAGATTTTGGGGTGAGGCTGTAAATACCGCATGTTACGTCATCAATCGTGTGTATTTACGATCCGGTACCAAACAAACTGCTTATGAGTTATGGAAAGGTAGGAAGCCTAATATTAAATATGTCAGAACTTTTGGAAGCAAATGTTACATATTAAAATATCGAGAACAATTGGATAAATTTGACTCCAGAAGTGATGATGGAATATTTCTTGGCTATTCTTTAAACAGTAGAGCTTTTAGAGTTCACAATTTACGTACTTCTACTGTCATGGAATCTGCTAATGTAATTGTTGATGATACAGGAACAATTGAAGAGACAATGACACCAGAAGCAGATCATAAGAAATCTCAGATTCTTGAAGATCCAAGTCAGCCCAAGTCTCCAAAACAATCAGTGGATAGAACTCCTGAAAAGGAAACAACAGTTGAAGAGCAAGCAGAGTTGAAACCATCCTTGTGTGTTAAGCTAAATCATCCATTGGATCTGGTGATTGGAGAGGTAACAAAACCAATGATGACTCGCCGAAAAATGCAGGATCAAGTATGCCAGGTAAGTCATTTGTGTATGTTTCCATGATTGAACCAAAAAATGTCAAAGAGGCTTTGACTGACGATTATTGGGTGAATGTTATGCATGAGGAACTTGAATAATTTGTTAAAAATGATGTTTGGGAACTTGTACCTAGACCTGAAAATGTTAATGTTATTGGGACAAAGTGAATTTTCAAAAATAAGTCTGATGAACAAGGGACTGTCATAAGAAATAAGGCTAGATTAGTGGCACAAGGATACACACAAGTAGAAGGAATCAATTCGTATTCTGCTGGTTGTTTTCTATTTTTAAAATTTCAAACTGTACCAAATAGATGTAAAAAGTGCTTTTCTGACCAGTTAAAAGAAGTTGCCTATGTTGAACAGCTTAAAGCCTTTCAGGATCCACATTATCCCAATCATGTCTACAAGCTCAAAAGAGTTTTGTATGGTCTAAAACAAGCCCCCCGAGCCTGGTATGAGCGTCTAACCACCTTCCTGGTAAATCATGACTTTGTAAGAAGAAGTGTGGATAAGACGCTGTTCAAAAAAAGGGACAAGAACAATATATTGGTTACACAAATTTATGTTGATGATATTGTGTTTGGATCCACATGTGAATCACTTGTTCATTTATTTTCAAAATGTATACAAAAAGAATTCGAAATGAGTATAGTAGGAGAACTTAACTACTTTCTAGGTTTACAGATAAAACAGTCTGACGAATGAATTTTTATCTCACAGTCAAAATATGCTAAAAACCTAGTTAGGAGATTTAAACTTGAGTCTACTAAACTCATTCGAACTCCTATGAGTACATCTGTAAAATTGATAAAAGATGAAAACGGCAAAAATGTTAATCAAACTATGTTCAGAAGCATGATAGGGAGTCTACTGTATCTCACAGCTAGTAGACCTGACATTGCCTTCGGTGTAGGAATTTGTGCTCGATATCAGTCAAATCCTAAGGAATCACATTTAACTGCTGTCAAAAGGATTATCCGATATGTGAATTCTACTGTTGAGTTTGGTATTTGGTTTTCCAAAGATACTAACTCAAACATTGCATATTTTTCTGATGCTGACTGGGCAGGATGTGCTGATGACAGAAAAAGCACATATGGAGAATGTTTCTACATTGGTAACAAATTAGTGTCGTGGCATCGTAAGAAACAAAATGCAATATCTTTATCTACTGCTGAGGCTGAGTACATAGCTACTGGTAGTTGTTGTACTAAGCTATTATAGATGAAACAAAAGTTGTATGACTATGGTATAGATCAAGAGTCTGTAATTCTTTACTGTGATAACACGAGTGCTATTAATATTTTGAAAAATCCTGTTTAACACTCGAGAACTAAGCACATAGATATAAGGCACCATTTCATCCGTTAGTTAGTTGAGGATAGCATCATTACCCTTGAACACATTGACATTAAAAGACAACTGGCTAATTTATTCACAAAACCTCTTGAAGCAGTTCGCTTTGAATTTCTGAGAAAATCAATTGAGATTAGCATTTTAAATTACAAAAAAGGGGGTCTGCTAATTCATTCATGCAAAATAACCTTGTTTGAAACATTAAAAAATTCTGTGTGGAGAATCCTTGTCTGAAAGTTAGACTAGATCAAGTTCCAAAACTTGAAACAATGGTTTTTGGGTTATGATTATGATATATGTGGTTGAATATAGATGTGACATGAGCTGGTTTCTAATCGAAAAATGCTATTTAATTGACTTGACAGTAAAATGTCCATTTATTGATGTTGATGTCTACAACCACCCCCATCTGATTATCTTTTCACTGCTCTACTCTCATTCTGAACTGTGTTTACAAAACATGCATCAGAAATGGCTACCTAGACAAACCTTGCTTTTTCGTTTGTTCTAGTGTGAAAGCCGATGGTTAAGCTACATCTTTTTGTGCGAATGAAAATGGCTACCTATCTGAACCTTGCTTTCGTTCATGTTAGTGTGCTAGCTGCCATTCATGCATCTATGCTTCAATGCTATTGAAAATGGATACCTATGCGAACCTTGCTTTTTCGTACGTTATAGTGTGAAAGCCGCCAAATAATAGCTTAAAAGAATTCTTTAAATAACCAGTTTTTTGTGAGGGGGAGCATCCGTACTTCTTCAACAGACATACATTGAGAATTTACTTGGTTTGATTTCAAATTGTGTGATTTAACCATTCTTCAGAAGTGTTTCATGTATATTGATCATTCATATCTATTTTTGACCATGTGAAACTGTGTTTCCAAGACTTGAAACTCATCTTTTTAAAGCTCTCATCGACATGATTCTGCGATTATATTTTTCTATATTTCGACGCTGGATGATTCTGTTTGTTTGAGTTAACCTCTCTTAGCTTTGTTTTTTATTATCTGTTCTTGTACCATTGACCAAGTGTTCCTTTCAAAGTCTCAGCCTGGATTTATCAAGATTTTGTGTCTTTAGGTCACCGCTCGAGCGGCCATAATGCGCTCGAGCGCACAATAGCCAAAGGCCTCTTGGTTCCCGTCACCGCTGAAGCGGTTATGACTCGCTCGAGCGGCCTGTCGCGATATAGAAAAATAAAAACAGGGGTTGGGACGTCCTTTCACATTCTTTCAAAAACCTGCCTCCTCCCTCGTTGCCGCCTGATCATCTTGGAGAGTTTAGGGTTTAATCCATCCTTGACAAGCTTCAATCACGATCTTTCTCTATTCGATTCATCCTCCGTGACTTCGGTAAGTGGCTCATTCTTGCTAGTCTTGAATTAGGGTTTGATTCAACCATATTTCTCGAGGTTTTGGATTTGAATCGTTCTTCATCTTGAATGCTCGAGAAGTTTTCTTCATGAAATCGAAGTTTGTTCTTAACTGGATAAACCCATTCATATGGTTTAGGGTTTGTGTCTGTTTTTCAAATATGCTTTACCTATGGTTTGTTATGTGTTGGTTGTTCTTGTGAGTTTTTTCCTAATCTAAGTCTTGTGTGTCGATTGAAGTTTTTGGTCATATATAACATAGGGTTGATTGCATTGCTCATAATCTAGGGTTTCCGTACTTGTGTCTGGGGGTGTCGTCTCCCTCTTCTTGGTTGTCGGAGTCCTAGTTGGGTAGTTTTCCTTTGGTTCTCTTGGTTTTGTTTTTTTTTTCTTCATGATTGTATATGATTCTCTAAACTCTCATCAGAGTGTTGATTCGTAGGCTTGGCTCTGTTTTGGTCTAGTTAATCTGAACTCACATAATGGATTTTCTTCTTGATAATTCTTGCTAATTATCATGACCTCATTGCCTGTGAATCTCCTGTATCATTGCGATTGTGGCTTTTTTGGATTGATATGGATTGAGTCTCTTGAATGCATGTGTATTGAATATAGTTAATCCTCTTTTATCTATCCTATGGGAACTTGCTTGATAATTGCTCTATCAAGTGAAATTTTGCCTAATTGATTCTTCATTATACTTGTGTTTGCACTCACATCCTGTTTCTTTGCTTTATCTGTTATGTGATTTCTTCACAAGATCATGCCTCCACGTACCAAGAAGACCGCTGGTCAATCATCTGCTCCATTTGACAGCTCCAAGTTCCATTCCATTAAGGGGGAAGGGAGGTACCTCAACTTGTTTTCTTCTCGTCCTCTTAGGCTAGAAAAACTTGTGATTCTGTCAGATTTTGACCATCTAGGAATTCCCCAAATGTTTGAGAACCTAGGGTGGATTTCTCTACTCCAAATGGATGGAGTTATTTATGTTGACCTGATACGAGAATTTTATTCCAATATGTTTGATGTTCAAACCAATCTCTTTCAGTTCAAAACCTCTGTTCGTGGTCAGTCTATAGTCATGGATACTTACACCCTATCGGATTATATGGAATATGACATCCCTTGTGATGTCGACTATCCACCCATCCCTTCATACCCTCTTTGGTCTTATTTTGAAATTGCTTCGGTCTTATGTGGGAAACCTCAGAAATGGGTTGGTGGCCTGATCTTCCAACATGAACTTACCCTTCTCTTTTAGCTGTTAAACATTATAGTTAGTGCTAACATAAGTCCTAGGGGTCATGTTTTCGATATCAATAAAGAAAGGGGTTTGAACTGTTTATGATCTCTAGAGGTGAAAAGATCCACATAGCCAAGGTTTTCCTGTCCTCCATGTTGAAAGTTGCCCAAGGCAACAAGAATGTTGCTCTTCCCTATGGTCATTTTCTAACCAAGTTTCTTCTTTCTCTCCCAAATTTTTGTCTCCCATCCAATCCCTATTTTGCGCACATCTCAAAGTTCATCAGTAAGCGCACTTTTTCACATAGTGCCGCACACATTCCCACCACAGGTGCCTCTTCTGATTCTGAGGCCAGTGATTCCGATACCATTCCTAATGCTTCTACACCTCTTGCACCTGCAAGCGAGTCATCCCAGTCTTATCTTGCTGCTCGTTTGGATACATTGGAGGCTCGGGTTAACTCTCTTCAGCAACTGATGATCTCCCGATTTGATGCTTTGGAGCAGCTTCTTTGCGGTTTTCCTCCTAGTGATGGTACCTTCTAGGGTTGTCCGGGTGACACAAATGGGGAGTATATATATTTTCTATCTCATTTCTCTCTTTTGGATATACATTGTTTGAAAGTTCTTTTTGGATACATTTTTGGATATACTTTGGGTTATACTCATTGGGTATACTTTTTGGAGGTACAGGTTCAGAAAGACAGGTATAGGTTATCTGGAACAATTTTTGTGTTGGTTGACATTGGTTGCAAATTTGATTGGTTTTGTTTTCCAACTGTGGGTATGTACAGACAATATGGATGTTGGTTGGATGAATGGGTATGAATGTTTTTAATGATTTTAATCCTGTTAAGCTCGTATTTCTTTTTGTTAGTTTTATGGTTATTTTGAAGGATTGGAAGCATGTTGAAGATCTTGACCGTCTATTAGGTTTAGGTTGTGTACACACGGATCTTGCCAAGGGAGAGATTGTAAAAAAATTAATTTCAATTAATTTTTATTTTTTTTATTGTATGGCAATATCCAGGTGAATTAGAAATCCTTTTAAGTTTAGGCTCTTTGTGGAGTTTAGAAAACTATAGATTTGGGTTGGATTCTTTTGAGATTTGATTAGACAGAATCCTAAAGGGTTTTAGGTTTCTTAATTTATGAGTTATCTATATGGCAATCAGATCAGAAGTCCTAGTCTGTTGTACTCACAGCTAAGAACATAGTAAAAGTAGTCAATGCATGAAAAGCTTGCGAGTCTCGGCCACTTGACCGCTCGAGCGGTCAATTGTCCGCTCGAGCGGTGCCCAAGCATTTTAATTGTCTCTTAATTCTGCAGCCTGGGTTTTGGAGATCTATAAATAGATCATAAGTGGTGCACAAATGATAGCTCTTGAGTCTTCAATATTCTGAGCATCAAGTTTATTCAAGAGTAATTTTGTGCAACTCAAATCATCAAAGATCATTCGACAGAAAATCTTAGGCGGCGTTCTAAGTTTCGAAGGAGTATTCTGTCGGGGAAGGCTACTACGAGGAGTCGTTGTAGTAGAAATCAAGAGCAGAGCAGTTAATGAGGATTCGGTATACAAGCTTAGGACTAGAAGATTGAGAGTCAGTCAAAAAGTCTGTAAGTTGTATTTGTTTCTGTTCGAGTTTAGTATTTGTTTTCTGGACTTGGTATCTCCCGTGATTTTTTATCCTTTGAATTTTTCACGTTAAAATTTTGGTGTTGTGGTTTCTTCTCTTTGAATGGTTTGTGTGGATTTGATTGATAATCGGTGTTAAAAATATTACCTTTCAATTAAACGAAAAAGTCATTTTTTTTTTCAGATGTGAACACTAGAAGAAGAAAAATTTGTGAGTACTTATGTTATATCTTAGATACACTTCGTTAGAACCTTCTGGATGGAATATCAACTTTAATACAGTGTCTGACACGTTTCTCATCTCAAATTCAGCATTTTTTTATTTCTATTATTTTTGTATTTTTTTAATATTTAGTGTCTTAAATTTTAATATTATTTTATTTTTAATAAGTAGAATTTTGTAGATTTTTAATCTAACCAAAGGTGACGACAGTGTGCAGAGATAAAACATCAATTCATCTTCCTTTAAATCATGTGACAAAAACCACTGTCTATTAGATGATAGACAAAAAATTAAAATGCATAAATATTTATACAAAATATATTAATACTTATAAAATTAATAATATCCGTCTCTAAAAGTGTGACTTATGAATGACAATAGTCAAGGCGAGAATGTTAAGTATGTTCTCTATTTTGTTGGGATGAGAATGAGAGAAAGTAAGAGGGAGGAAAGGGGATGGGAGGGGGTGAAAAGCAGCTAGCAGAATTTATCGTGAATAATTATAATTAATAGGGTTGTATTTAAGAGTATTAAAAATAATATAGTAAATAAAAATAATAATTATTGAATACTTAAAATTAAAAGTATAATAAATAAAAAGTAGAGATACAATATAATGAATAAATATAATATTTTTACATTTTAATATTATTATATATTTTTTAAAATATTTTATTTCTATATTTTTATTCTTGCCAATCTCTGGGATGACTTTTTTTTATTTGGACAAGTTATGGTTTTTTTCCGTTATATAGGTGGTATTTGTCATTGTTTAAATTAGTAATTTATAAATTTTTGCTCGTAGCAAAAATTGTAACTTGTAATAAAAGTAATGAGTGTTTAAAAAAAATTATAATTTATCGATAAAATTAATACTAAAAAATTAAAAACTACTAGTAGTAACTTTACAAACAATTTCATAATATTAGGAATGCACATGGACCGTATTGAGCTGATTCTTAACTAACTCGAAGACCAAACCATGATTATTGATTTCATAAATTTTAAAACCGATTCGAATTGTTTGACCTAGTGAAACTAGACCAAAATCGATTCATTAAAACAGATCAGTTCTGATTCTTTAATTTAAAATATTAAAAATAGCAATATAGATATTTTAATCAATAATATAATATAATAGATTCTATAACCATATAGATAATACAAATCTTTGGAGGGAAGTGATATAGAATAGTAGGGGTGAAATCTATTTAAAGTTACAAAAAAAATACAAAAATATAGTTATAAATATGCAAAAATAGCCATCTCATTACGATAAATTTAATACAAAATAT
>JAOTRH010166173.1:0-12618 GCA_034768845.1 Heliamphora exappendiculata
GCGAGGAAGCACTTGAAAAGATGCAATATCTCCACGCGGCTTTGACCGAGACTCTCAGGCTCTACCCTGCAGTTCCAGTGGTAATATAAAATTTTCAGGCTTTGTTTGAATGGAGGAATTAGGAAGGGAGGTGAGAAATCTAGAAGAGTAAAGTTAGTTATATAGATTATGTTTAGATTGGCCTGAATGGGTAAATTTAGTTTATTGGCTTATTTAATTTTATAAATTTTTTATTTTTAGTAATTTTTTTATTATTTAGTTAAATTATTATAATTTTTAAATTTCTCTTATTGAGACGAGCCGAAAAAATAAATATTTTTGATAAAAATATAAAAAAATATAAAAAAAATAAAAAATAAGCCAATAAGCTAATAAGCAACATTTGCTCATAGGGCCATTATATTTAGGGCCTTATTGCAATTAGTTTAAAAAATCTTTTTTTTGCCTTTTTATGCAAAAAAATTAAATTGGGTTCAAAGTACATAAATTGTTTAGTAAATTAGACTTTAAACTAACTTTTTAAAGTTAATTAATTGGGTAAGAAATTAGTTTTTTTTTTATTTTTAACTTTTTGTTCTGATTGGACAGTATTGACATTCTTTATACATAATTAGTAATAATAAGTATATATATAATTGACATTAATAGTAAATAAGTTATCAAGTAAGAGTATTATTGTCTTTTATAATTGAGTCAAAGTTTGAATATATGATATTTTTAAAAAATTTACTTTTATTTAACTTTTTGAAATTTTAACTTTTTTATTTTTTGTCAAATAAGATATTTTGGTCTTTTTTTTAAGCCAAAAAGCTGAAAAAATCCAGTAGCCAATCAGGCCTTAATGAGATAAAGAAGGTATGAGGTGTTAAGATAAGAGGAGAAATAAGTACAAACATTCTAACTTCTTCACTTCTCTCTCTCTCTCTTTCTTTCCAAAATTGAGAAGAAACGGAGAAAAAAATAAGGGTATTTGACTCTTTGTTATAAAATATATATTTTTATGTATAATATATCACTTTACTTGTTTTTATGTCTAATTTTGGCATATATCAATACTAATTTATTTCAAACATATGTTTTCTTACTAATTTATTTCTTATCCAATGCTAATTGCTTAAATTATCCATATATGTCCCTATCAATTTGCATGGGTTTCCAAACATAGATGTTTCACACCAATTTACACGGATTTTCTATCAATTTGCTAAAAATATTTTTTTTTTACCCATTTATTCTCTTTTTTTGATTTAGTAAATATATCTCAAACACATCTGTTATATTATTGCCATACATTGTTCGGTGTTTGTCCTTAATAGTGCTGGTTATTTTTTTTATTAAAAAAAATCATGTCAAAATAATAATTGATTACTTCATTTTTAATATAATCATTGATTTTTAACTAATATGGTAACATTTATGAAATCCTTTAATTTATTAGCATTTCATTTCATAACTTAAATGAAAAATTCAGTGTTAACTAATTTAAAGTTCAAACTAGCATTTAATTTTCATCATCAATGTAGCAACAATTTTCAGTTATTTTTTACATTTTAATTTTATAAAATATAAAAATACATAAGTCAAAAATGAACTTCTAAAAATATTTTAAAACTCGGTTAAAGACTTTAAATTTTTTGTAATGATATATAATAAATACAAAATCTTGATATATATTTTGGTTTTAATAATTAATGTATTATAAATAATAAATTAACAATTATGGTCGTATGGGTTTTTAATAAATAATTGCTAAATTTAGTTTTAAAATACTAACGAGGAAGGAGGATAATTTGCCAGTCATAAAAATGATAGTACTAATGAGAATGGAAAATAATATGCTCGTATAAGAAAAAATAATTGAGGACTAGGCCGCGACAAGAATAGAGCCAAAAATATATAATAAAAAATTACATATAAGCTTTTTAAGAATATTTTTAAATTTTGAATAGTAATAACTTTAAAAAATAAAATTATTACGAGAGTTTATATTATTTGTCTATTATGTTATAGTAAAACATCACATTCTCTTTTAGCTTAAAACTGGCACCCTAATTTTATCAAAATTTTAAAATTTGTAATTTTAATAAAAACAATTGTCATTTTATGATTGGTCTACATTAATTATGCTTAGATCTATATTAAAGTATTTTTGACTATTTAATTTTGGCACATATTAATACTAATTTATTTTAAATATATGTTTCCTTACTAATTTATTTTGCTTAAATTGCACACATATTTCCTATCAATTTGCATAGGTTTTCCAAAAAAAAGAAATGTTTCCAATCAATTTGCATGGTTTCTTACTAATTTGTTAAAAATATTTATTTTTACCAATTTATTACTGTTTCATTGGGATAATATATGTTAAGTATATCTATTATATTATTGCTATATATTGCTAGGTGTCTGACTTTTAAAGTGCTGATTAATTTTTGACTAAAATTCTGAATTTCTAAATTAAAAAAATTATTTGCCAAAATAATAGTTGATTACCATATTTTAAACATAATTTGACTTTTTACCTTCTCATTTCATTACCTAGAAGATAAATTAGGTGTTATATATTTTAAAGTTTTCAAAATAGCATTTCATTTTTATTGATTTTTATCATCAATATATAAATATTTTCAATTATTTTTTATATTTTAATTGTATAGGATATAGAAATATATAAGTCAAAAAAAGTCTTTTAATATAATAAAAAATAAGGTTAAAGACATTGTAATTTTTTGTAATGATATATAACGAATACAAAATCTTGATTTATATTTTGATCTTAATATTAATATATTACAAGTAATAAATTATAAATAATGGTTGTGTGACTTTTAAATAATTAATTGCTAAATTACGTTTAAGGATATCAACGAAGTGATCAGATTTGTAATGTCCGATTTACATTTAGTATCTTATGTGTATAGAGTTGAAGGAAAAATATCAGAGATGCAGATAAAGCTGTGCATCGTGACGGAAAAAGAGAGGATAATCTGTCAATCATAAAAATAATGATACTAATAAAAATGAGAAATAATATTGCCCATCTAAGAAATAAATAATTGATGAATAGGTTATAACAAAAATAAAACAAAAAATATATGACAAAAAATTGCATTAATCCTTTTTAAATAAATTTTAAGTGGTATTAATTTATCAAAATAAAATTTATTATATGAGTTCATATTATTTTATGCTATATATAGCCAACCGTTCATAGCACGGGCTTTTGCTAGTTTTAAAATATACAAAATCTTTTCAATTAAGATTACATATAGCCCAAAATAATTGTATTCACCTATTTATTTAAGGATTAGAATTCAACCTTTGAGTCTTCCTTCCTAGCATTCATTCATTCTATTTTACAATTAGATAGAGTGGCAACTTCATATGGAGCTGAAGATTTAAGAATCATGGCATAATTGGCATTGCCTGGTTTGAAATAGTTGTTTATTTACTTATTTTATTTTATTTATTTATGTTTTATTTGAGTTTTTTTTATTGTTTAGTCCAACTTTTATATTGGTTGAATTCTTTTCATTGAAACGAACTGAATAAATAAATTGTTTTTGGGTCAAAATATATATAAAAAAAATGGATGATGTTTCTTGTCTTGTGAGATCCTTTCATTTCAAACCCAAAAAACCCACCATTTGGCTTATAATTTAAAAAAAGCCACTGTCAGTGGCACACATCATTCTGGAGTTGTTGTTGTTGTTGTTGTTTTTTTTTTTTTTTTTTAAATTTTATTTTAGGATTCAAAGTCATGCTTCTCAGATGATACACTACCAGATGGATTCAGTGTGAGGAAAGGGGATATGGTGGCCTATCAACCATATGCAATGGGAAGGATGAGATTTATATGGGGTGATGATGCACAAGATTTCAGACCAGAGAGATGGCTTGATGACAATGGCATCTTCCAGCCAGAGAGTCCTTTCAAATTTACAGCCTTTCAGGTTAGCAGGCTATTTCTTGTTTGGAATAATGGCTTTATTTATTTTGATTATTTCCATTTTTAATAAATTTTAATTTTTCTTTGCTCGGTCAAATCGTTATACTTTTTTTACTCATCTCAATGAAACGAGGTAGATTCTATAAAAAGTATAGAATGATGTATTACAAAGAAGTTGAAAACAAGTTTTTTTTTGGTATTAACTTTCTTCTCAACTGAAAAGATAACTAACATTAATTCTTTTATATTTTCTTATTCTATTTCTCCATCACTTAATTTTTCTCGTGAATCACTTTCTTATCACATAAACTAAAACTCATCAAACTCTCTTATGATGAACAGGCTGGACCGCGAATTTGCCTTGGAAAGGAATTCGCTTATAGGCAGATGAAAATCTTCTCCGTTGTGCTTTTAGGTTGTTTTGTGTTCAAATTAAGTGACGAAACCAAATCTGTCAATTACAGGACGATGATTACTCTTAACATTGATGGAGGACTCCATGTCCGCGCTTTCCCTAGATTACTTGTCTAGAACACGTCTATTTTTAAAAAAAATTACAGAAACACTCCTTATATTATATTCGTATATTACTTAATCTTTTGAATTAAAATTCGTATAAAATAATCCTTTAACTATTTGTTTGTATCACTTTGTTCCTTTTCGTTATGGAGTGTTCATGTAATTTTAATTAATCGTTATGGGGCAAAGTAATGTACATAAATAGTTAGGAGATTACTTTGTACGAATTTTAAATTCAGGGGGTTAAATGATACATGAGTATAGTGTAAGGGTGTTTCTATAATTTTTATTTTATTTTATTGTTTATAGTGTATAGATTATTTATACAAAAAAATCAAATTAATTAGATATTGTTAAATATCTGAACAAATTTTATTTGTGTTAAAAAGATGAGCAGTGAATAAATTTTATCGTCCATTTTTTAAAACACAAATACAATCTTTTTAGATGGTTATTAATATCTAATTAATTAATTTTTAGTGTAAAAAGACCTCTACATTATGAGCAATAAAATAAAAAATTTAAATCATTGAAATAGTCCCATTTTGAACCTAAAATGAGCTAGACTAGACCCTTTCAATTCAATAATGGACTAGTTGTAAGTTGAGCTCTTGCTCTTTCTTTGTATAATATGTATTGATCAATGTAAAAGTAAAACAAACAATATGTAGAACAATAGACAATAAATTTTGCTTTAAATTTTGTAGTAGTTTGTTTCTCCTTTCTCTAGTATCCTCTTTGGTTGTAATATGTTTTTTTAAGTAGGCTAAGTGCTTATTTGCGTTAGCTTTTAAGCTTGATTTTACGAGTTTTAATTTTTTTGAAAAATTAAAATAAGTAAAAGTATTTGAGATAGTTTTTTGTAAGAGATTTTTTATTTTTTTTGCTTTTTATTAAAATATTTTTTTTATTTTTATTTTTAACTTTTAAGTTGTAGTATTTTAGATATTGACATAAATTTTTTTGTTTTGTTTTGAGATCAAGGTTCACTTTTTTTATAAGGGTATTATAATAATTTTGTTTGAATAAAAATTAAAGTGTTTGGGGTTATGTATTCGCTTTATTTATTAGATTAAAAGATAGAAAAAAAAGTCAATTAATTTTTTTTAAAAATCAAATAATACAACTTAAAAGTTGACCTTTTTACAAAAAAAAGAAAAAAAAATCCACTTAAAAACTACCCGAACATACCCTAAGTAATTGTCTGCTTTTGTTTTTATTGGAGCCATAGACTTTTTGTAGGCTTCTAGGGTCATGCGATGCTTATTGTACTATTTTTTATTATAATGCTAAATACTTACTCAGGGAGGCTCCATTGAGAGCTGGGTGGGTAAATTGATCCCGGAGATATATTTTTTAATTATTATTATAATAGTTTTTAGTTAGTGTATAATTAATCTTATTAAAAAAATATAATTAATTTTATAATAATATAAAATATTGTGTAGTTATCTTTAATGTCACATTAAATTACTTCTCTTAATATTTTTATTACGAATATAAATAATATATTTATAATTTTTAAAAAATTATGACGCAGAAATTCACAACTTACAAATTTAATCACACCTCTGCTTAGTTGACTTATTTTTCAGAATTACAAAATCACACCTCTGCTTTGTTGACTTTTTTTTCAGAATTACAAATATTCAGCTTCAAGAAATTAATAAGTTTTATAGAGTTAAGTACTAAATTAGTTTTTTTTATGTGATTTGATTTAATAATTATTGAAAATGAAATTTCTGATGCATTGACAAAGAGATTATTATGTACTAATTTTAAAATATAAAATATCGTTAAATATCATTATAAAAGTTCACGTATTTATATTTTTTTTTGTCAAAACAATAATATGCTTTTATTAAAAGTGTATTCTACTTATTAATTAATACGTGTAATTTAATTAGGGCCGGTCTTGAGTTTTTTGGAGCATAAAGCGAACTTGTCAAATAGGACCCATTAAAAATTAATATAAATTAAAAAAATAAATAATAAAATCAACTCAAAAATTAATATTAAATGAAAAGATGAAACCATAAATATTAGTATTTCTTATTGCAATAACTCAAAACTACAATTTAAATACAATACTTTTTACATTTTTTGTAGTAAAAGTGCTAATTAAACTTGTGTAATCTAACTCTTTTACAATATGTATCTCAATAGAAAATATAGTTAGTTCATTCAATTTTTCTGTACCATGATTGATCGAAGATAAATTTTGATCAAGTAACTTCTTTGTTTCTTTTGGTAAAGAAACTTTTAACACTTTTAATTCTCAAAATAAATATCTCCCATCAATATTAAAAATTTTCTCATGTTCCAAGAGCGTTTCAAACTTGTGACAATAATTCTTTAAACATTCATTAATTAGTACCACGGGTTAAATTTTTTGAGAGTCCTAATTTGTTTTCAAATTTTGAGAACCTAAAACCACGGCTTTACTGGTTTTAGGACAAGATCGGGCCTGAATTTAATCTATAGTATACTAATAATAAACGATTAATCATTAATTAATATAAAAGTTATTGGATTGAGATTCTCTCTATTTTTCAAAGAAATAGAGGTCTCTCAATTTCTATGTAATAATATTTAATTCTAATCTATTTTAATAATTTAAATTGTTCATATTGTAAAAGTTATTGAAAGTAATATTCGTGCAAAAATTAAATTAATTTCATATATGCAACTAGACGATTAATAATATTTATATTTTTAAAATCTTTTCATTGACGTCTATAAAATAAGATTTATATTGACTGTTAAGATATTTTAATTTTTTTAAAAAAGATTAATAAAATATTTTTAAAAAAACATTTTTATTTTCACAAATTATATATGAGAAAATCTTATGTTTTTGAAACGAGAAAATCAAACAAAAAAAAATAAAGAAGAAGAAGAAGAAAAAGAAGGAAGAAGAGGATGAATGCTTCATTTTCACACAATTGTGTTAGCATAATATTTTTTGCAGTATGATTTGTTTTATGTTTTTACATTTACTAGCCTCAAAAAAATGTGTAGATTTGAAAATTCTCATTTTAAAATTTTGATTTTTTTAAGTAAAAATGACATTTATTATTTTATTTTTTTACATTTTTAAATTTTTTTATCATTTTTCCATTAAATATAATGAGATTTTTTTAAAATTTCTTGAATAACTAATGCTTAGGAATTAAATAAAATTATAATATAATAAAAAAATTTCATTTTATTTGCTTCTCTATTGCAATTTATCTTATTATTCATTTACTAGTGTTAAAAAATATAAGATTCCTCATTATTGAGAGAGAAAAAATTCTCATTTTATAGTGAAAATAAATTTTTCTTTTTAAATTTTTATATTCAATATAGATTTTGTTTTATAGATTCAGTCGAGCAAGTTCTAAAAATAAAAATATTACTAAATAAAAATATTTCTATTAAAAATTTAGTATTCTAAATTTTTAAAAATAGAATCTAATTGTATAAACTCTCTCTCTCTCTTCTTTGTTCTATATTTTTATTTCTCTCTTTTTTTACACACTATCTCTCTTTCTTTCTTTTTCTCTATCTTGTGGGTAGGGATAGCAATTTCTTTTTCTCCATCTCATCTTGCACGTTTTTGTTCCGTTATTTATAATTTTTTCTATTCTTAAAAATAAATGGAGTGACGACGGAAGTTGCTTCTTCCACTCCATTAAGTATTTTTTAAATATAAATACATATATAAAATTTTTATTTTCATAATATAATAAGTTTAAAATATTAAAATATTATATTTATTTTTAATTTTTTTTATTTTTTATATTTTATATTTTAAATTCTATTGATTCATTAATTACTATTTTTTATTTATTATGGTGGTGTTTGGTATTGCTGAAATTAGTAATTTATAAATTGTAATTTATAACAGAAGTTGTAAGTATTTAGTAAAATTTATAATTTATAACTACAATCAATAATAAAAAGTTAAAAATTACTGACAATAACTTTGCTAAATACCCCTGTTATTAGAACAATGGTTTATATTGAAAATGTAAATCTCCTCAACTAATCTATACTTGTATGATCAATAAACACAAAATAAAAAAATAAAATAAACATAATGACATAAGGAAAATACTGCACATCATAAACTAGCAAGCTGTATAAAAAAGTATTAATTTAAAAAATAATAATGAGTGGCGGTTCATTGTACTAAAATAAATTTCTAAAATGATTCATTCTTGGACTAATAAAATTATATCCATATAATTTTTATCTCTTACGAAATTGGGACTTTCAAAATCTTCACAAACCACTGACAAAAGAGAGAAAAAAATTCACAGAAACCCTTACACCTCGTTTGGTTGTGATTTTAAATTTTACTTTTAGCCTTACTTAAAGCTACAAAGTATGAATACAAATATAAAATACGAATACGATACGATGATACGACAAAAATTAAAAAAATAAAATACGAATACAGTTAGGATACGTTTGTAAATTTTTTTTTTAGTTAATAGTGTTATATTATTTATAAAACTAAATTAAAAATAAGAATTGTTCATTTTGTCCTTATTTTGAAACGTTCAATAACTATCAAAATCAAGAGTAACTGAATAAGTAATAAATAAAAAAATTTCAGTTAACATTTGCATAAAAAATATCTAAATAGTAGTACAATCATAATAATAAAACCAAAAAATTAACTAAATAAAAATATAATTTTAAAAAATAAAATAAAAAATTAAAACATATTCAAAAAGTATTCTACTCGTATCCAAAACGTATCACGTGTGTATCCCCGCATCTTCGACGTATCCAAAACGTATTCAAAATAAAAAAAATAAAAATTTATTTTTAAACACTTTTCGAGCGTATCCAATACATATCTCTGCCTATTAAACGCGTATCGAAATCAAATATACGTGCAGTATCATTTTTAAAGTATTCGTGCTTCATGGACTTAAGGTAAAAAAAAAGTCAATTATCAAATCATAATATTTTTAACCAAAAGTTTTTCATATTTGACATGAACTCAAAAAAAATAAAAAAAAAGTATAAAACCTAATTTGAAGTTAAATTACCAAACGAACCTGAATTTATTTCTCCTTTTTTATTTCAAATTTCTCCTTAGGTTAATTATCCGTAAATAAAGGAAATTTTAGGTTCTTTTTTTTTTTTTTACTCTATCCCTATTTGTATTGTCTATGCCATTTTCTATTTCTCTTTGTATAACAGTTCTCTCTCTCCCTCTGTTCTTTAATCTCACTTCATGCATATTCTTGTGTTAAAAAAAATATGTATATTTTCCTTGTACAATTGTGATAAAGAAATATTAACAAGAAATAAAATTTAGACTTACAGACTATACAAATTAAAAAAAAAGGATCAAAACCATGTGTTTTACTGTATCTTTTTAGACAAAATTTGTTAGGTATCTCAAACATCTGTATCCCAATCCAAGATACAATAATTTAACTTCCACAAAACAACATTATAATGGGTGGATTTGGCTAAGTAAACAATGTTTTATACTGTTTTTATACGACCCAGACTCTATATACATAATTAAAATTTTGTATCCAAAATAAAAGAAAAATAATATATATAGATGAACTCATAACTGTTCAAAAATAATCTAAAAAAAAGAAGAAGAAAAGATGCATTGCTCATACCAAACATGTTTCACTAAAAAAATGTAATCTTTTATTAAGAAGACACAATATTTCACTAAAAAGACACAAACCTATTACAATAACTAACTTATTATTGAAGGGGACTAGATTCAACTTGAGTCGAGCCATTTGGGGCCCAATGGGCCCCTAGTAAAAGGCCATGTCATCCGAGCCAGAAGCGCTAGAGCTGAGCTCCTAGGTCCATAATGGCCAAGCATGGTATGGTTAGCCAAAGTACTAGTTCAATACGAAAGAATGCCTAAATCAGTTTGATATCAGATGCATGGTTGAATTCTAAAATTAATGAAGGTAGTTTAGCCAAACTGAAAATATTAGTGACGATTAGATCAGAATTGATGTGTAATCATCATCTCAGGCAATATAGATCCAATTTGCCTATGTGAAGGATAAGGCTCACGATAGTGTTAGCCCATCACGAGCCCCAAAAAAAGTACATCGATTAACTAATCCCTATAAAAAAGGGATAAAGTCCAAAGCATGAGGTATGAAAATTTTTCTAAGGAGACACTATTATTTTATTTTTTCTCTCTGCATTCTCTCTCCACAAAGTCCACTTCTAACTTGATTGTCTAAGTGACTTCCGGCATTTTCTGTCGGCCAGTTCACATTTGTCAACGTGCGCAGGACCCCTGGATCACCCAAAAATTCATTTGGGCTAGATTCAATCCATATAATTCAAACCTCTTACAGTTCAACCTCGTACAATTATAATTTTCAAGTAATTTCTCAATCACTCTCGGATGATTTCAAAACTCAGTTTTCACATTCCCTCTCTTCTTTTTGGGTATAGTGGAAAGAAACAAATCAAAAACAACAAACTAGTCTATAAGAAAAACAGTTCATATAGCATCATCCCACAAAAGGTGTCCTAGGGATGGGGGTGGGACCTCACATGTAACTAGATATTCATCTTGCTTAGCTCTAAGATTTGCTAGATGATCAGCATATTGATTGGCTCCCATGAAGATTGTTGGAGGTGTTTCTTTTTTTTTAAAGCTTGACAGCTAACATAGAATCTGATTCTATTTTCACATTAGCCGTACCTTTCTCAGGCATGATAATAATATTTGTATAGATAGCCCAGAGCTATGCTTCGATGCTTCATAGAACTTTTAATTTTCCAAAATAGTCAAGGACCCATCACCCTGCTCAATCTCTAAAAGGCCTTCAAAATCATCATTGCTAGTGCTCACTCTCCTACAACCATCTGTGTTCAGTTTTACAAAGTCTACACTAGGACATAGCTATTGAGTAAGAATAAGTGCATTATGATAATGGACAAGAGGGGAATGGAAAGCCTCACAAATCTCAGAAGAGTAAGTTTTAATAAACCAAATACTATTAGAGAGCGTAACTTCCAGGTTTTCAAAATTTTTTTTTCTATCCTTCCAAATTTTTCATAATATAACAACAAATAATTGGTTCCATTTTAAATTTAAACAAGATAGGTTTTTGGTATTCAAATTATCTTTTCGCCACACAATAATCGATTTCTGCAGGTCACATCTCAACTAGTGGGGGTTAGTAAAGATGGTCCGAATGGCTTTGGCTTTAGGGCAGGCACGCAAGAGATGGTCTAAGTCCTCTCGATGGCTACCACATCAAGGACAAATGTCGGAGTTAGTTATGTCTCTCATGGCAAGGAGATTCATGGTGGGAAGTATATCATGGGGCACAAGCCAACTAAAGCTGTTAAGCTTTTGGGGAAGTGTGATTTTCCAAAGTGAGTCCCAACTAGGGATACTAGGAGTATCCAAGTTTATCGTTAAGGTATAGGCTGCCTGAGTAGAGAAAGAGCCAGAGGGAGACCCCTGCCAACCAAGTGAGTTTTGGTAAGTGACAAAAGTATGGGTCTTAGTGTTAAGAATGTCTCTCTTGCTAGAGTTAGAATGCATGTGGTCAACAATAGAGAGATTCCAATTATCTTGGTCATCTAAAAAGTCTTTAACTTTCAAATTATGGTGAAAATTAACCCTTTGGTTGGCATCTTCAAAAGTGGAGTTACCACGCCACCAATCTTGCTAAAAGGAGATTCTCCCAATTACCAATATTCCATTTAATTCCTTTTTAAAGATATCTCGGGTTGCCATGATACTTTTCTAGGTATGGGAAGCTCTTTTAGTTTTCTTCCAAATGAGGAGGGTAGAGTTGGTCAAATATTTGGGTGCAAGGGTTTTAGTCCACAGGTTATTCTTCTCGATTAATAGTTTTCATCCATGTTTACGTAGGAAGGCTAGGTTGTGCTTTCTAGCTTTCCTTAACTCTAGACCCCCTTGGTCTTTAGATCTGCAAATTTAATTCTAGTTAACAAGATGCAACTAGGGGTACACATGGGTTGGTTTAGTTCGGTTCCGTACTAAATTTAAGACCGGACTAATTTTTATTGGTTTTAATTTTTTGAACCAAGAACCTGTTGGAATCTGTGAATTTCATTGGCCATTGAAATCCAGATTTCAATAGCTGGATCAATTACAATTGAATTGGCCA
>JAOTRH010166184.1:0-12617 GCA_034768845.1 Heliamphora exappendiculata
TAAACTTGGGAGCCAAGTTAGAAACGCATTTAGCTGACGTGATTTCTAGTAGGAAATCTGAGTAGGTTATCCAGATTTACGTGTCATTCTTGTTAGTTCTCCTCGGTATGTGGGGTTATTTAGCATGAACCTATGTGTTTATATGTTAGCATGCTAGGTGTTTAGCGTTTATGTTCATGCGATGTGCTGCGTCTTACGTATTGTTTTGCTTTCTTATAGATGTGATGTCGGCGAGGAGAGGGCGAGGCCGTTGTCGAGGCCGTGGCCGTGCTGTTGGCCAAGGGGATATTCCTATCCCTAATGCTGGGGATGCAAATGCTCCCCTGGGACCGATGGACACGACGGAGTTGTTGCGCGAGCTGGCTAGTTCTATCCAGCAGCTGGTTAGAGGTGAGATTGTTAGAGAGAGAGAGGGAGTATCTGAGGCAAGGGCTACAGTAGCGATGCGGGAGTTCAGACGCATGGATTCGCCTACCTTTATTGGAGATCCTGATCCTATTGTGGAGACTGAGTGGTTGGAGCTGGTGACGCGGATCCTCGACACGTTGCAGATCATGGAGGATGAGTTGCGGGTTTCATTTGCCACCTTTCAGTTGAGGGGCACTGCTCATCAATGGTGGAGATATGTCAGGACGACTCTGGGAGTCACATGAGCAGCCTTTACAGGTGTGTTTCTGGAGAAATACTTCCTGACGTCGAAGAGGGACTTGTATAGGGAGGAGTTCTACACTCTTACCCAGGGGGCCATGGATGTTATGCAGTACGAGGCCAGGTTTACATGTTTATCCCAGTTTGCACTGGAGTTGGTGAGTATAGATGAGCTGCGATCGATGAGGTTTGAACGGGGCTTGAGGCTGACGGTTAGGGAGCATGTGGTTGCGATGGGACTTTGTGTGTTCACAGAGCTGATGGAGGCAGCAGCGAGGGTGAAGAACACTATGACTGAGATTCGAGCTTCCAGAGAGGCTAGGACATCACAGGGTGGAACCGAGGCACAAACAGCTGGGCATTTCAGCGAGAGGCAGAGGTCTTTTGGTACTAGCTTTCATCCATCTGGATTACCTCAACAGTTTTCAGTACCAGTACCGTTAGTGGCTTCATCTGGGAGGCCAGAGCAGAGGGAGTTGAGGTGCTATCGGTGCGAACAGCTGGGGCATCGTGTGTCAGAATGCCCGCAGCCGAGATAGCATCAAGATTCACAGTTGAGGCAGTCCTAGAGTCCCATACTAGATCAGTCATAGGGGAGAGGGCTGCCGATTTGTTTTGGGTGTGGTCAGACTGGACACATCCGCAGGACTTGTCCCTAAAGGGAGGATGCGCCGAGCATGGCAGGCACACCAGAGGGTTCATTTGTACAGGATCGACAGTGGTATACGGCAGCTCAGACTTCTTGAGAAACAGATAGGGGAACTTCAGTTCAGTCGGTGTGGCAACTGATAGCACCGAGTTCTGGTGGACAAGGCAAGAGTGGGATTTCCCCGAGCGTATTCCCTCATAGCTTCCAAGGCACCGATCGTGTCAGAGGATGCAGATATGCCTTCAGCGAGCAAAGGTACTTTCTGAGTCTGCAGGCTTTGGGCCAGATTCTTTGTTGCATCTGTTTGGGAGTTGGTAATGGATTTCATGGGTGGTGCGTTGTGTTGAGGCAGCGGTTGGTTACGATGTGAGGTTGGGGTGTGTTGTAGATCCCGTATTTTTGAAATAGTTAGCCGTTGTGTAGAATGCCTGACCTTGTCTGACTATTCCCTTGGAATGGTTTAGTAGACCATCTCGTGTGCCTGTGTCGATTGTGATTGACGTGGTGGTTTCTTTGACCTTATGTTGAATTTCGGGGGCAAAATTCTTTTAAGAGGGGTAGAGTTGTGAGATCATGACCGTTTTCTTTTTTGGCGTTTCCATACGCGCGTTACGTGTTTTTGTTTAAACATGTTTTTATTTCTTTTAATGCATGATCGGGCTTAGATATGCATGCGGGGTAGGTTCCCGGGGCCGTGGGCCGTTTAGTGCGAATTTTGAAAAATTTTAAAAAAAGATATTTTGGAAGCCTATAAATATCTGCAGTTAGATATTTTCAAAAGATATTTTTCAAAGTTTCTCCAACAAGATTCATGTTTTCTCTTTGCCTTCTCTCTAAGTTCTCGGAGGCCCGGGGTTCAGCTTTCGATGATTAGACTGCCGATCCTTGTTATTGGCGTTGTGGTCTACGCGTTCATCCGGACGAAATTTCATTCCGGCAAAGCTCGATTTTGCACGTGGATCAAGACGTCAAGTTTTGAACTCACCGAGGTAGGATTCTAGACTTGTATATTTTATAAGGATGCTATGTGTAATCGGGTATATTTTTACCGGTCGAATAGCTGTAAATTTGATTATCTGTAAGTTGGATTTTTGGGTTAAAAACCAGTTGTTAGTCAATTTCGGTGGATGAAATCGTGTTTCAAGAGTTTCTTTCGAGGATTTGCTGTTTGGCTTGGGCGTGTGGATGTTCGAGGGTGTTAGATCGGCGTTTAAAGGCGTTGAATCGAGATTTTGGAGGCTGAAACAGTGTTCGGAAACTATTTTTGCCTTTGTTCGGTCGACTGAATCATGAGGTTCAGTCGATTGAACCTCGAGGGTCATTCAACTAAACCGTGGCTGTTTGGCGTTTGCAAGTTTCCAGTGTGTTTTTCAGTCGACTTGGGGCATGGGTCAGTCGCTTGAACTTCTGGGTAGTGTGATGATGGTTATGTGGTTGGATTTTGATTTTCGATTGGCGTCCTATGGTATTCAATTGATTAATTTACGGAAATTAGTCGATTCAAAGACCTGTGGATTCCTATTGGGGTTCGGTTGGTCGTGTGGTGGTTTGGGGGTCGTGTTGTGTCCTCAGGTGTTTCGTTTAGATACCGTCCTCGGGTTGACGTGCGTGGTTAGGTTTTGGGAGTTGTGGCACGGTTGTGTGCGTGTTGGTTATGTTTGAGACGTGCAGGTTCATGGTTTGGTTTTAATGATGGGTTCTTGTAAGAATCGGTTTGAGGAAGGTTCAAGTGTTGATCTCCGCGTTAGGTGCTGGTTGTCCCGGTGTGTGGACGGGTCCCGATTTGTGGATGGGTCGTTCGGGTATCGAATGACGGGTGTGTGGCATGTGATGTCCTGTCGGGTTATGTGACGGGTGGCGTCATGCTGTGAGGTTATATGGCTATGTGAGTTTATAACTGATTATGTGCATCTATAACTCTAGTTTATTTATGTACGGAATGCATGGGTGGACTACGTGGTTTTGGCGTTGTATGTGAAACGTTGTGGTCATACGTGATCTTATGTTTATAAAACTATGATTAGTTTTATTCTCGTATGTTGTAGGATGGGTATGTGGTCCTCTGTGGTCCTTGTGATCGTGAACGGTTATTTTTTTTATATGTATGTGTTACATTGTGTATATAGAGGGCGAATAATGGTCATACGGTGAAAGTTCGTGAAGATATCTATTGACCCCGGTCGACGAAGCATAGTGGGGCGGATAATAGTCCTTCGATGAAAGTTTGAGAAGATATGTTAATTGTATGTGATCGATCTGTGGTTAGGGCTCGGGAGAGAGTCGATGTTTGTGCATACCTGTTGTTAGGGCTCAGAGTAGATTCGGTTTAATTCTGTTTGTGTTGCGATCGTGGCTCGTAGGAGTCGATCTTGCCTGGGTGGCATACTACTATACGTATCATGGATTGCATGTATTGCACATTTGGATGGATATACCATTTTTTTAAACTGTATTTTTGGCTTACAGGAGCTGAAATACTGTATTAACGGCCTACGGGAGTCGTAATACTGGAATCATTTTCAAGGTTCTGATGAGTCAAAAATAATAATTTTTTTTATCCTCGCTTTTTCATTGCTTGTGAAAATTGTTTTTAATGGCTCTTGTGAGTCGTGATCTAAAACTATTTTCAAACTGTTTTCAAGGCTTAAACGAGAGTCTAAAACTGCACTTCATTTTCCTAGCATGTTTAGCTTATACTGCATGCCTTTTTAGTTTCTATTGAGCCTTGGCTCACTACGTGGGATTTGATTTTTCTTCAGGTACCGATCACGCAGGTTGATCTGGAGGTGCTGGAGAGGTGGAAGAGCTGTAGTCTTCCTGTTTGTTCTTTTGTTACAAGTATGTTGTAACATGTTTTTCGGCGTTGGGGCCGTGTAATGTTTGCCGTTTGACGATTATATACAATGTATGTATAATTTTATTTAAGAGTATATTCCCGGGTTGGTTGTTTGTGGGTGTTTCACGTGACCTGGAGTTTGGGATGTGACACAGGTAATACTAAAATTTGGGATGGTCTGAAAAACAGAGAAAATTTTGTCAAAATTTTTAAGAATAATACTTAGAATATTTTTGAAGTTTTGGAACACGATTTCTTATAAAACAAATTAAATCCAAGAGTTTTTTTTGTTTTTTCCTAAAGGAGGTTTTTAAATATCAATTCGGTTTATAAAAGGAGTTTCGTCGGTTGTCCTATAAAGTTGAGGTTATCTGGTAGAGTTCATGAGCCTCAGGCAGGGGCGTGACATTGAATGTGAAATTCGTGATCATTTACTTGGACTTTGTGACATGAGAAATATGAATTTATAGTTGAATCAATAACTAGAGCGAAAATCATTAAGTGAGAATGAAGTAAAGATAAATGATTAATAAAACATTGATGTACAAGTATGAGACATGATTTGAAACCCATGGTTTGGCATTAAATTGGGGAGATGGACTCCCGATTGTTAATGAATAATGATATGGTTAATCGAATATTGAACTGATGATAGATATGAATTAGTTGGATTTGACTAGCTCCGCAGTGAAAAATTGAAAACTTGCGCAAGCTAGGTACTATTGCCCTCGGGTTAGCCCCCGTAAAATGAATGCAGCTGAGATTATTGCGGTTGTGACTACACGGCTGAGATTGTCGTGGTAGTGATTTGGATTCACGACTGAGATTGTCGTGGCTTCAGTTCAATTTTAAATTAACGGAATGGATGGTTAATCTAATAATGAACCGATGGTTGTGACTACACGGTTAAGATTGTCGTAGTAGTAATTTGGATCCGTGGCTGAGATTATCGTGGCTTTGGTCCAATATTAATTAATGGAGTTTTTGGAAATCAAAAAAAATCAAGTGAGAAAATGTAAATGAAATATGAAAGATGAATTGAAATAAAAGTTTAATGATTTAATAAGAAAGAGCAAAAATTTAGTAAATAAATAATGAAGAGATTCGGTTCAGTATTTTAATTAATGAAATGAAATGGTAATGTGAATAAGAACGGATGAATGGGAAAGACAGTTAATGATTCTATAATGGATAATGATGAATTTGGGTACGGTAAATGGTTAAAGAGAAAATACAAATTAAAAGCAAGAATCTAAAAAAAAGAGAGAAAAGGGAATATGTAACTAATGTGAAGAAAAGATGAGAAAGGGGCGAACCGAAAGTTTAAGTGATTGAATAAGAAAGATCAAAGAGTCTAAAGAGAAAGAAAGATGGAAATAATTAAAAGACGGGTTAAGACGAAGAATTAGAGACTTAGAAGTTAAGAAATCAAGACAAATCAAGATTATCTTTAAGGTTTACATCGAATGGTGTGTGTGAGTTACGAAACGAGATAAGAAAGAAATGATTGAAGATTGTTGCATTATTTTATTTTCATTCACACCTTACAAGTCATGCATTTTATTTCTGTTAGTCTTTATCCTACGAACTCCGGCTCATGTTTATTGTTTAACATTTTTTTTCAGGTTAGAACGATTCGGGAAAAGAATTGAAGTATAATGTGATTGGAAGAAAGAGAAAAGAATTGTTTATGTTTTATGATGACCTTACTTAAAAATCTTTTAATGTAAAAGAGATATAAATAATGATGATTGTGTTTTGGGTGAATGTATTTACTATGTACATTGAATGACAGTCATGCATAGTTTAAGCTTTTATGGTTTAATTTTCTTTGGGGTTTGGTATAACTGTTATGAAATTGGTAATGAATAGTTAGTTAATAGTTGTGGTTATCTTTTAGAGTTGAAATCCAAGTTGTGCCTAAGTATAGATTGTCGTTTGAATTTAACAGGTTATTAGAAATTTGAAATAGTTCGAAAAATAGAGAAATATTACCTAATTTTTTTTAAAAAATATTTAGAATGTTTTGAGGTTTGATAAAGAAATTATAACCTTTAACAAATACTGAGTTCTAGAGTTGAATTAAATGAATTTGGAAGTTTCAATTGTGGAAAAAGGGTTTGGGGTTTGACATTATTTATTTATTTATTTGTTTTATTTATTAATTTAATTTAATTAATTATATTTTTTTCTGAGATATTACATTGGCAATGCGACTCAAAATGTTTAAGTCAAGTTCATAGCAGTAGTTCAGAAGTTTTTTTTTATATATCATACATAATTTCTATCTTTCACCAATATGGGATTGAGTGTCACAATATCTTCCACTTAAATACGTGACGTCATTATCGTGTTGTCCAATTTTTTTCACCAGATAGGGATGTGGATATCAACCCATTGGTAGGTATAGAGTATCCCATTAGCGTGCATAAAGTATCTCATATTAGTGAGAGATAGAAATTACATCTGATATATAAAAATACTTGTGGGTTATTACTAATAACATATACTTAAATTTATAGGTCGCGTTGTTAGGATCTTTATAAAGTTATTGGGTTAGTGGTCCACTTAGGTCATTCCATTTGCCTCACTTTGAGAAATTGGATTGTGTTTCACCCATACCATGTGAGAGTGCTTAGGTATTATAATAAACTTGAATGTATGATATATTTTTCTAAAATGATTCCACCTATGTTTTGAATCATGAAATTATGGTGAATGATAGCACAAATCTTTGACTTTCAAAAGTGTTGTTAGTTCATATGCTTTCTATTATTGGAAGAAACATGTATTTGAAAGATGAATGATGCTAATGAGATAGTTTCATATGAAATAAAAATTATAGTTTTTATTTTAAGGTACAAGGATTGTAGGTATTCGATTTTACCTATGAGGAATATTTTGCGACCTATGCTCTTGGGGGACGCACCTATCATTGGTGCTTGAAGAGTGATCCTCATTCCATCACATGAATACCTGTGGATTGAGAATTGAGGTTGCATGTCATGCCCCAAACTTCGGATCACGCGAAAAGTTCATGAATAACCACCAAAACTGAAATATAACAAACTCAAGGTTTCTCTCGAAAGCATAAAACATGCATACATCCATAAAACTTACACATACTTTATAAAATGTTACATCTAAACATGAAATATATACAAAAAGGTATAAATTACCTATCAAGACAAAATAAAAGCGCCTTGTCAACAGTCACCTCCGGGCACCTCAAGGTCAACCTACAGAACCACGTTCACCTGAAAAATGTTTTACAAAAAAATTCCACAACGTAAGCAGAAATCCAATAGAAACAGACTATAAAGCTGTAAAGCAGGATATGAAATCATAAGCATACAGACTCAACTATAGGAGCCAACAATATTTTTTCATCCCAAAATCACAAGTTTTCCATCAGCCTAACACGAGCCTCAAAAAGATTTTACTTCATAAAACCCCATGTTTTCATCCTTAAAACTATTGGAGGCAATACTGCCAAGATCTTTATTTTTAAAAACGATTAATCGGTAAAAAATTAACTGAACGGGCAAATGCCGAAACAGGCTCCAGATAAAACTTTTGACGAAGAACGATCAAAATAAAACCTGTGCAACCAAAGTTAATTTAGAAGAATACCTCTTATAGATCTAATCTTCAACTATGACTTGATTCCGAGTTGAAGCTCCTGTCAGATCTTCTACCGTATTTCCTTATGCGATTCTTGAACGTAGTGTGGGCTACGATCCTCCGAGAACTTGTACCGGTAGAACCCCGATATATTTTTTAAGTCTTCAAAGACAAAAATAATATATCAAGAATGATATGAAAATTAATCTGAACTGATTCAGTGTACTCGCATATATATAGGGCTACAGCAGGGACATGGGGAGTAATTATAAGTAAGACTTCTAGTGGAACACAGATACCTACGGATGGTTTCTATAATTATGGAAAGTCGCAGCGGTTTCTGCAATTTCCATAAAATACTGAATTACAGTTCACACTACTAAATAACTATAATTGTACTCTGACCCATAATCTCAGAACCTTCTGGTAATGAGCTCCTATTATTAATTGCTTACCATTTTTCCCCACGTTAAGATTTTCGATACCTGCCAATTAAATTTAATTACTGATAATTTAATTTAATCGGCATCTTGATATTTTTTAAACCCTTTCGCTTAACTTATTTGGCCACCGGATAATTAAATCCACATGCACGGTTTGTCCGGTCAAAACTTATAAGCATCCTTAAAGGGGTATCGTCAATCCGGATTATCGGGACGTGAATTTCGTCAATAATTAATATTTTTTATATAAATAATACCGCTATCCAACTCACCTGGAATATAGACCCATATAAGATCGCACCCTCTAATGAATCAAAATAACGAATATTAAATATACACAAATCAATAATTATTTCAGGATTAAGAGGATAAGCGCTATTCATAATAAACCTTAGGGTGCGAATTAATTTATATAGTCAGTAGTCAGCACTAAATTAATTACCCAAAATTTTTCGTTCAATACACACAAAGTGTACTGGCACAGAGAGTCAGAATAATATACGACGCTATTATCTGTTCCCCGTAACCAAGACAGGCCTACTAAAACTCTGTGCCACTGTCGTACCGATAAAACTTTCTCCATTTCCATCTAAACTGTGAACATAAAATTTATATTCTGCAAGAACCAAAAATTTGGTCTTCTGTGTGTAATCCGTATTCTGTACACCAGATTAAATACTATACAGAATATTGGACATCCATGCATAACAAATAAATAATATACATACATTGCTCACAAAGATTCTCATAAAATGAAAAATTAATTTTATTAAAAATAAAATTAAATACTAAAAACATGGTTCTCAGTATACAAACTCTAACAATCTCTCACTTATACTCAAAATCATGCTGCCATACATCTGGCTCCCATACCCTCTACATGACTATCAAAAGTCTTAACCGGTAAGCTCTTTGTAAAGGATCTGCAAGGTTGTCTCCTGATACAAGCACTATGTCTAACTAGAAATATGAGTCTGTGTACTCCAAAGGTACTAGACTATCTGCCTGGTAAACTAATATAAAATTCTTAGTCCTTTTCAGGTACATGATTATATATTCTTTACCGCAGTCCAATGCTCCTTCCCTGGGTTAGATTGATATCTGCTAACCATGCCAACGGCAAAGTAGATATCGGGTCTACTGCAAAGCATAGCATACATGAGGCTTCTTACTGCCGAAGCATAAGGAATCTCTTTCACCTTCTCTATCTCATCAAGTGTCTTAGGACACTAATCCTTGGATAGAGTGATTCTATGTCTGAAAGGGAGAAACTCTTTCTTGGAATCCTGCATGCTAAAACGAGCAAGGATATCATCGATATACTTTGCTTGTGATAAGCCCAACATCTTTTGTTTCTGATATCGCATAAGCTTGATCCCAAGGATGAGACTGGCTTCTCCAAGTCCTTCATATCGAACTGCCTAGATAACCATACTTTAACCGTAAATAATGCCCCCACATCGTTTTTGATGCGCAAGATATCGTCTACATAAAGTACTAAGAAGATCACCACACTTTCATCACGCTTCTTGTACACACAGGACTCATCCGAACTTTGATCAAATCATAAGATTTTATAGCTTGATCAAACTGAGTGTTCCAAGACCTCGATGCCTGCTTAAATTCATAAATTGATCTCTTAAGCTTGCACAACATGTGCTCCTGGCCCTTTGCAATGAATTCGTCTGGTTATATCAAATAGATACACTCGTTAAGACTTCAGTTAAGCAAAGCTATCTTGACATCCATTTGCCAAATTTCGTAATCGAAATGTGTGGCAATGGATAAGAGAATCCAGATAGACTTAAGCATTGCTACAGGCAAAAATGTTTTCTCATACTCGATCCCTTCTTTATGAGTGAACCCTTTAGCAACAAGTCTAGCTTTAAAGGTTTCAACCTTCCCATCTATTCATCTCTTCCTCTTGTAGATCCACTTGCATCCAATGGGTTTTATCCCTTCGGGTGGTTCTACAAGTTCCCAGACCTGATTAGAATACATAGATTCCATCTCTGAATTCATAACCCTTTGCCAAAGATCTGCATCTTTGTCTCGTAGTGCTTCATTGTAGTTATAGGATTTGGTATCCAATTTTGCTGAGATCCCATCAAAAGACTCTTCCAAGAACATATATCGGTCGGGTTGATGAACAACCCTCCCACTACGACGAGGCACTACCTGTGTTTGTGTACTAGCAGTAACAGGCTGTGCAGAATCTGAACCCTATGCATCAGCACCCTGTTCTTGATTTGCACCTATCTCGATAATCCTCCCACTACGACGAGATAATAGAATATTAGTGACTTGTGGTTCCTCTTCTGTTGTACTGGTTTTTTCTCTCAGTTCTTCTAGAATAATTTTTTTATTGGGCCTTTGGTCCACAATATAATCCTCTTCCAAGAATCGGGCATTGGTGCTAACAATGACCTTCTGATCCTTAGGTTTATAAAATAGACCACCCTTTGTTCCCTTGGGATACCCCACAAAGAAACAGACTTCTGTCCTCGGTTCCAACTTACCCGCGTTTCCTTTCAGCACATATGCTGAACACCCCTAAATCTAAATGTGTTTCAGACTAGGCTTACGCCCAGTCCACAATTCTATGGGAATAGAAGGTACTGACTTAGAAGGTACCATATTCAGAATGTAAGTCGCTGTCTCTAAAGCGATTCCCTAAAACAAATGTGGTAAACCTGAATAACACATCATTGACCTTACCATCTCCATAAGAGTCCTATTCTTTCTTTCTGCTACACCATTTTGCTGAGCAGTGCTATGTGCAGTCAACTGGGATGCAATCTCCACTGATGATAAGTAGTCCTTAAACTCTTCAAAGAGTTATTTTCCACCACGGTCGGATCGTAGTGATTTGATACTTTTACCTAGATGCTTCTCCGCTTTCTCCTTGAATTCTTTGAATTTTTCAAAATATTCAAACTTACGGTGCATAAGGTAAATATATCCATACCTTAATTAGTAATCAATAAAACTGACAAAGTACTCAAAGCCCCCTCTAGCCCGAATTGTCATAGGACTACACACATCAAAATGAACCAGCTCCAACAGTTCTTTAGCTCTATAGCCTTTAGCAGAAAAAGAGCTCTTGGTCATCTTACCCTCTAAGCAAGATTCTCAGACTGAAAGTGCCTCCACTTTCAATGAACTCAAAGGTCCATCTGCAACCAATCTGTTTATCCTTTTTAAATTAATATGACCCAAGCGTAAGTGCCAAAGAAACGCTTGGTTCATTAAAGAAGAAAATTTTCTCTTATATGGTAAATTAGATGTGCTATTCATTTCAGTTAGTTACAGTGTAGAAAAGAATATAGTAATAATATAAAAATTATCCACGAATGTACCAGAATAGATAACCCGTTTATTATCCTTAATAACCACAGAGTTATTAAAATAAATAAAATATCCGTCTTTAGCCAATCCATAAACAGAAACTAAGTTCCTTTTAATGGCAGGTACATAAAGACAATATCTCAATATTAAAACCTGATCTCTACCAAAACTGAGAGTGACATGTCCTACTACAACTGCAGTTACCTTTGTATTATTGCTTATATGCAGGTAAATCTCCCAATCACTAAGTTGTTGGATTTTTTGGAACTCCTACAATGAATTGCAGACATGATTAGTGGCTCCCGTATCTAGATACCAGGTACCGATAGATAACACCGCTAAACATGTGTCCATAACCAGTGATCAAAAATTTTCGTGTTTGTTCTGCCTTCTGAGAAATACTGGACATAATTTTTTCCAATGCCGGGTCTGGTTGCAGTGAAAACATCTACCTTTCGACTTTTTCACACCACTATGTGGCCCACTAACTATCCTGAAAAATGTGTCTCCCTGCTTCTGAACATTTTTCTTCTTCATGCCTTTCGGCCCAGAAGAAGAACTATTTTCTGAAATAGACACATTTGCTGATATTGAAGGAACATCATTTGTAGTTAAAGCTATATCCAAGTTATATTTTTAGTCAACATAATTTGGTCCCGTAAGTTTGTTTTCTTTGAGTATTGAAGCGAGTGGGTTGAAATCTTTTTTAATCATGAGAATCACATAATTAAAAAAAACCGTTAATTATGATGAGCAAAATTTTGAATTTATTTTAATTTGGTTCCCTCGACCATTTTAAAAATAAATTCGCCAGCAACCTGGTAACCCGACAATAGCATGGCACGTTGGGTGGACGTCTACTATCCTTCATAAGATCAGACATACCAATTCCTTTTAATTTTACTATCTAAACAACTGACCATACCAAATAAAATTAAATAGCTGACATAATTTCGGTATAGTATATAATAGCAGTGACTCAGTTGGAGAGTATACTATTATATACAGTTAAGTGTTAACCATCACCTAATTCCAAATTAATCGCTTCGCAATGAACCCTTCAGTTGGA
>JAOTRH010166195.1:0-12617 GCA_034768845.1 Heliamphora exappendiculata
CCCCCTCCCTTCAATTAAAATGGTAGCTTCCCTAATCTGGTCCTCATCATCACTCAACATCAATGAAAACTAAATGAAATGGCCACAATTTTTTTTTTTATAAGAGGCTAATTCAATCAAAATGACACATTTTTTTTAAATGGGCTGAGCAACGATGTGCACTTACTATTTGAGTTTATTCCGGATGTATGAACCTTGTAATTGAATCGAAACTTGTATAATTAAAAATTAAAATTAAAATAATTAAAAATTAAAATTAAAAAGACCATATAATCGAACTTTAAATTGTTATAATTCAAAGTTTGACATAACCTACTAAGTATACACCAGGTAGATTGTAGGTGCACATAGTAGGGCCTAAAATGGACGTCATAATTAAAATTAGAAAAATCATATAACCAAATTTTAAATTGTTATAATTCAAAATTTGACATAACTAACTAAGTGTACATCATAGTCGATTGTAGGTGTATATAGTAGGACCTAAAATGAACGTCATAATTAAAGTTTAAAATTATCGTAACAAAATTAAAACTAAAATAACAATAAAGACGGACACTATAGAATTTTTCTTTTCTAATACAACGCACAAAAACTCTCTCTCTCTCTCTCTCTCAATATATATTTACATATATACACATATATCATGTGTGGTGTTGGAACTATGGAAACCTAGATAAGAATTGAGCTTAGCTCAAAGTTGGTATAGATGATTCTTTAAATAATTACATAAACCAGATAAATACAAACTTTTTCTTTTATGGGTATTTATCATAATCATTACATAAAATCTTCAAATCATTACATAATTAGATATATACAACTCTTTTTTTTTTGTCTTTTAAAGAACTCTAGTTATATAGCTTGGTTAGTGTAATATCCGAAATAATAATAATAATTATTATTATTATTATAATATAAATAATAATAATAATAATAATAATAATAATAATAATAATATTGTCAGATATAATAATTAAAAGGAAAAAAATGGCACTAGAGATAATATTTTTTTGGAAGAGAATAAATTTTTTTATAAGGAAATTTTTTTATAATTTTTAGAATTTGAAAATAGCCTTTTTGAAGGCTAACTGTATAAGCCCTCTGAGGGCTATTAAGAAACCACAATTCAATTCCGAGCGAAATTGGTGGAGAAATAAAAAAGTCTTTTTATGTGTTGATCGAATGGTAAACGAAGACCGATCATTGTGAAATTTTATGCGTATATTCTTGACACGTAGTTCTTATTATTTATCGGCGTCGATCATTGACAGGTAAGATCTAAAGTCTTATTTGGTTTATTAAGTAACATTTTAGGATTAAAAATATTTTATTTATATATTTTTTCATAATTTTAGTTTTATTTTAATTAAATGATAATTCTAAAATATCGAAATAGAACGGGTAGTAAAAAGTAAGTTTAAATAATTGGTTTAATAAATTTTAAGTAAATATTATTTTAAAATATTGATATAAAATGAGAAGAAAAAAAAAACCAAAACAACCCAAATAGGGTGGAAAAGGTTTGTGGTCTTCATTGTTTTAGTCATGATATTTTATCTAGTGTGATAACCTAATTTTTTTTGGTGCACTAATTTTATTTAACTGAGTCATCTTTTAAATTTAAAAACAGTCTATTCTTATGTTTTTTGACGCATAGAATCTATTTTTAGGGTTATTTTGATGAAATTAGTATACTAAAAAATTGATATAAATTAAGTGATACAAAAATATATAAGTTTAAGTAATTAATTGATAAGATCAATGATGTAGTTTCACTCGATTATCGTAATATTTTAATAAGTTATTTTTTGAGTTTGGATTAAAATAATTAATAATTTTGATGTCATTAATTATTAGAATAATAAAAATAAAGTCAATAAATTATGGATCTCAAAATATTATTTTATCAAGTTATGGTGTAAATTCATTTGATCACCTAACATCATGAATCATTCGAGAATTGAGAATTTCTCTTTTACATGTATTTAAGAGAGAATTTAATATGTATTTGTTATGATATTGTAATTATAAGATTGTGTATTTGAGGTAAAAAAAAAATTGTGTATTTGAGGTTGAGCATGGTATTAAAGTTGTGAAGCTAACTTTGGAATTCTTATAGCTCTAGAGGTAAGCAGCCTTCTACAAGTTTAGTATTTTTCATTCTTAAAATTCTTTTGAATATCTCTATTAAAAAAAAGTTCTTTTGAATATTTCTGTTGTTATTGATAAAAAAGATAGTGTACTTTTGATTCAGTTTATGAATAAATATGGACTAAGGTATGGAATTCTGAATATGTTTTAAGATATTCGAAAAAAAATTTAAAAAAAGAAAATTATTGTGATACCACGTGTTTAGTTTTGAATATATAGCTCTTCTCTAACTATAATTTGTAATATCTTAACCAATAGAGGTTAAATATTGACACAAAAAATAATTTTCTCTTAAATTTCAACACCGGTCTATATGTGATTCTGAGTCTTGTTACGAGCTAATATGGCCCTAGTCGTTAAGGCTTGAGTTATGTTAAATGAATTATCGATAAGTATCAAATAATCGAATTATCGAATCATCGAAAATTAAAACATTTTATAACTTGTATCGAAATACTCTGCCATTCTATTGTGGGAATAATTATGTTTTAGTTCTTATGAATTCGTTTGTTAAATCTTATTTCGCTGATAAAATATTTGAAAAATCATCTAATATTTTTTAAAATTATTTTTCTACATATTTGATCCAATTAATAATAGTACGTAGTTAATGATTTGCCAGGTTGTTTAACTCATAATTGATTTATATTTTTTTTTACAGATTCATAGAGATGTGCATCATAAATTTTATTGGGGAATGCCAATTGCAAGATTATTTTCAGTTATTTAGACTTTAGACGTGATAAATTGTAATAATGAATATTTGTTGTGATTTTAATATTCTTAGAATTAGATTTCATCTCGAACATTATTAAGATTTATGTTTAGAGTTTAAATTTAATTTTGTTAATTTAATGAGAATATAAAAATTTAGTGAATGATCATTTAGCCTTACACACTCATAGAGATAGAATATGTGGCGTTATCACATAATTTGGGCGTGACAATTATGTCCATCCAATTTTCAATTACAAAGAACATCAAGAAGGGGCTCAACCACGTATTCTTAAGAGATTCCAGGCTTCCAGCTGTCTCAAGTTCAAAAAAAGTCATGACGAAGAAGATGCTCAAGCTCGGAGATTTTCAGATTTAAAAGATTCTGATTCGCTCAAGTGGAAAAAATTCAGGAATTAGGTTTATATCCAGCAGCTAGAAGAAGAATTCACATGCCAAGCACTTGCATGTTTCCCTTCCCATTGTTTCCATGTTTTTGACTTTTGATATTAATATTTACTAATATATCGACTGATATTGTATGATATTAGTGATATGTAGTAGTATCACTGACATCAATACACATTCTAATACTGTAATTTTGAAACCTTTTAGATCGTTGCATAGAGGAGGCATGGATGCATATGAAACTTAATCCATAAGTGCACTTGATGTTGGCTCTATAGATCCAAACATTAAACTCATTTCATATGATTATATATGAATAATAGAAACATAAAGAACTATTGTTGTGACATTTTAAGATAAGTACTTAGAAAGTTGTGACATCTTTTAAGATAAGTACTTAGCAGATCTCACTCCTATGCTCCATAACATGGTCAGATCTGAAGTACTCATCCCCTCTATCTATAGCTAGCCATCTTGCTACTAAAAAGTATTGGGTAATGAAGTTTCTTCCTAATTATTGCTAGGTTGCGCTTGTTTGCCTCGACAAATAAGGGGGTAAAGAAAGAGAAAGCACGGTGTTAATCTCCGGTACGTCCTTTCCCCAAGTCTTCTCCTCATTGTTTTCATCATTTTGGCTCAAACTCAGTTGCAAATCAGGCAACCATTCCTTGTGCGTCAAACTTTTCTCCTGATTCAACAATGAAAATTTGAAAAAAAAAAAGAAAAAAGAAAAGAAAGTAAGGATAAATACAGTAATATTGGAAATCTACAAGATATGATCAACTTAAATATATGAAAATATTGATTATAAATGCAGTAAATTAAACCTGAAGCCTAAACGGAGAGTTAAAATCGCGCCCAACAGTATTGGAAATGTTCTTATCCTGTAAATTAGGTTGGAGTTGCCAAATACTTGTACTACTATTTCTACAGTTCCATTTGGATGCCTGCACAAAATGTAGGTCCTCCAAACAATCCTTAGAATGGTATATATATACAAATTTGAGAAAAGGAATGTTGAGAGTTTGTACTCACCGGAGCAATATTGTTGCTTGGAACCGTTTTATTATACAACTGGTTGTCGATAAAACTGCGTGGAGGCCACCTCTTTTCTTCAAGGAATTGGCTAGGTCTAATGGGGCTGTTTCGCACACTTGCATCCTTGTCGTGGAATCGGTTTGAAGTTGATAACTTGTCTTGATTTTGCAGGATCGTTGTTTGGATTAAATTGTTGCCTTGTCCATTATGATTGCTAATTGGAAAACTTGGCTTACTCAAAACATGTTGATTGGAACCCCTTTGTTGGTGCCTACATATGAGTATATGTATGCAAGTATTGAGAGAGAGAGAGAGAAATTATTAGAAAAGTCTACATACGCATAAACAAATCACAGGGCCAACCACAGAAATTGAAGTCTTATTAGTAGGAATTAGTTCTTATATTATTTTTTTCAGATGAAGTCCTAATGATAAGAATTTGAATTATATATTTTTAATTTTTGTACAAAGCATTTACTTAACGCTAATTGTTTGGTGTTTTTGTGGTTGGATTTGTGATTTATATCTGTGTAAGTAACTATAGCAGAACTGAAATTAATTCTGAGACTTATTACAAATATAAGGTAGAATTAGCTACCTCGAGTAAATAGCCTGAAAATTATTCAATGCATGGTGGGAGAGTGGATGCTGCAGAAGACTATGAACACCATCACCTTCATCAGGATTCCGCGCCAATACGATTCCTCCATTCTCCATTCTGAAATGTTGAATAGGGCTGGTTCTTTGGTAGAAAAATCTAGGAATATGGTCTCTTCCTTGAATTGATTTATTTGTTTGACATAGCACTGACCAAAAAAAAAAGGATGAAGATTATAATATGATAATTACTTTTGATATTATTTGGCTTTAACTGATTTTTTAAGGTGAAAAAGAGAGCTATGCATTGGAGTTGGATAATATAATTATTGAAATCAATAAAATATGTTGATCTAAAAGAGATTTATTATTTATACTGCTGCTGCCGTCAAATAATATGTGAAAACACACCAATTTTCCTTTTTTTTTTCCTTTTCAGTCATTTTTCCCTCTAGGCCTTTATCATATCATTTTTCTTGTGGTACTCTTTTCTTTTTCTGAAATCAAACAAAGTATTGTAATTTTATACCTCTTCCCGAATCATCCAGCTTCTTACTTCGAAACATCTGATAGGAAAATGAGTGATCAGAAAGAGAAAAATGAGAGAAACAATGGGAGAAAGAATTACATATATTGATCTTTAAAACACATTGTTACTACCTGCAAGTGACTTTTTACATGGGCAATGCTAAGTCCTCTCACATTCATCAACTGAAGGATTAATTTAGGAGTTGCTTCTGCACATAGCCCCAATGAGAAGGAAATCAAAAAATGTTACAGTAAATGAGATTCCATAACAATTTTTTCATGTCCAAAAACAAAAATTCATATAATTTTCAATTGGATTTAGATTTTTTTTTTTCTGGGTAATGAAAATGAAACACGGGTAGACTTACTCTCTTGTCCGCCAAGCCTTTCGACAGCGTGCACGAAAGAATGGTGGAGCTCAGGAGTCCACCGGAGGCGAGGTATTTTTGATCGTACATATTGCCGGGCTGCAGCCTTCCTTTCATTTCCCTCTCCCGGGGTACTATTATCGGCTGAACTCCGTTTCTTGTCATCCTCGACACTCAGGCCATCTATCTCCACGACACAATCATCCTCTTCTTCGCTGTTGGCTTCTTCATTCAAGTCAAAGGGTGAGAACTTTTGCGAAGAGACGGATGATGATGTATTTTCGTCTTGTTCCTCAATTTTGTCACTCTTTTTATTATCCTGGATCTCCAATCCTTCGGACATGGCTACTACTGTTCCTCTGTTTCAATGCACAACCTCGAGTTTACTTTGAACCCATGCTTCTGCAAGTGAAAGGTGGAGAGATTTGATCGATGTAAGATGTTGCTAATATGTGGAAATTGAAAAATAGTATGCAAATGGTGTTAGTAAATGAAGTCTCAGGCAAAGTAAGAATGAAATGGCAACTTGGCAACTAAAGCTTATCTATACATGGATATTTCTCCTATTGTGCCCACTATTGAACTACTAGCTGGAATGTCCTCCTCCATGATCCATATCATTGAAATCATGAGGAAAGATTACTTTGCACTTATATAATTAGTTGTAGTTCTTTTTAATCAAAATAAGCTCAAGAACTTCTTTTAGTACAAAAATTCAAAAGTACTCTAGAGCCTAAGTTATAGGACCATGTATAGTCAGATCGATATCATTAAAAAAAGAAAATCTATATAAGTGTATATATCGGCTTCTTCGAATAGGATTGTGATCAAATTTATGGTAGTATGCCCTCTCTCAGACATTTACATTGACCCAACTAATACTCTCTTAACAGTTGGAAAATTCTTATGACAATTGAACTGCACATGGTGTTTGACCCACTGCCCGTGGCAACTTTAGGTGATCTTTTATTAGTAATTCCTACACATTTACTGTGTCATCCACCTATATTCTTAGCTAGGAAAGATTGATGAAAGAATGCTACCATCCACCTATATAAATGTAAGTAGTTTCCAGTTTAAGAATTCCAGATGGTCAAAATTAAATGCAAAATATTTATGGATTTTGTTGATTTTCCGCACCAAGGTCAATATATTATGAATAAGAAAGAAAGGGGGCACTAAACAAATTTGGATCATAAACAAAAATAAAACACTAATTTCCTGCAAATGGTTCAGATATTCAAAGAAGAATTTAAGTAGGAACAAGTGGACAAACAAATATGTCACAGTTGCATGCATGATGCATGTGTATGCATGATCAGTGATTTGGGGGTGTTCACCGATACCAATAAATTTTCCCATACCGCATTACAGGACCTTGGTTCAGCGTTTCGATTCTCTGAAATTTGAATCCATCTCATTTTCTTCGGAAATTCTGGAAAATTTTGCTGGATACGCTAACAGAATTCAAGATTCATACAAACCCTAAAAGTAGAAGAAATATAAATCATCTTCACTACGCGAGTTTTGTGATGAAACCAGTTATCCACTGATGATCATGTGCTCCTTGGCTCGCATGATTTGCTCCTGACAAAGCAACCTAGTCTGAAACAAGCATCTTCTGTGCTATACCTACAATATTTTAACAAAAAATCTCTTGATGTTCATATTAGGCCACACAACAGACGAATATTGAAATGGAAGATATAAATAACAAACCAATCATCGTTTCAAATAAAGGCTTGTTGCAGAACTTTTAACTAACACATCAAAGTACTTTCATGAATATGAATATAATGACAAAACTAGATCGATCCAACGATGGAGAGCAGGTCTTTAAATCGTGGTATCAGAATTATTATTAGTATCGTGAACAGAAGATATAAATTATATAATAGTAAATATCAGTGTTCGAAATCCAAGATTTCTCAACACTTATCAACCGACATGATACGCGATAGCCGATACTCAAAACCTGATCGAGAGAGATGTTTGAGGTGCAAGAGTAGTGTCTTCAAAACTTCTGCTAAGCAGAAAAGAAAAGAACGAGAGTAAGGGCACAGAATTATTGTTTTTCACTAAATACAAACCATTGATGGACTAATTAGGGCATCAATCTTCTCTTTTTCCAAGAATTTGATCCGATGATCTCTTGCTAGCTGCAGATTCAAACGACAGACAGTCCCCACGTACCCACAAAAGTATGAACTCTATAATCAGAGGGAAGTTTGGGTTTGGGTTGGGTTTGGGGGAGAAGACGAAGATATAGATACAGACATAGACAGAGATAGAGATAGAGAGAGAAAGTAGAGAGAGAGAGAGAGAGAGAGAGAGAGAGAGAGATGCAAGCTGGTGGTGTTTTTCTCTGGGCGTTGGGAGGCTTTTGTTTTCATTCAACTGTGCAATTAAAGTCTCATCTCATGGCATTTGTCATCACAGTTTCAGATACTGCATTCGTGGGGCACTTGAAAACAATAATCAACAGGAGTCGTACATTATTATTATTTTCATAATCAGAATTCTCCTAAGAATAGCACTTTATACCTACTTAAAGAGACTAATTCCCCAATACATAAAGAGCACCCGTTACACCCACATATTAATAAAGTACGTAAATTATTAAAAATTATGTTTTGATTTAGATTAATACATTTTTTATTTTATTTTTCATGAATTGCTTTTATCATTTGTTTTAAAAATTTTACTTTTATAAATTATCTTATCGAGATGAATTATTTTCTTTTATGCCAATTATTTTTTTTTTTTTGGGTTATAACAGGAATTTTCATAAGCATAGCACTTTTGACCCCTTTTTTTATCAAAAAAAATTACATGAGAAAATTAATCAGAAATTCTATCCTTAGATACTAATTCTCTGATGTGATCTGGAATGGTTGTGTACCATATTCACTTTTGACGTATTTAAAGAGACTAATCTCATAATATATGAGTGTAGCCGCTACCCTATGTATCAAATAAAGTAAATCAAAAAGAATTAAGTTTTAGTAGACTAATCTCATAATACTATTTTATTTTGCTTCTTTTTATTTCTAGTGAATTTTAATTATCATTTGAGCAATGAAATTAACCTTCTAGAATTCTCTCACTGACACAAACTGAAAAGGTAAAACAAATGATCAAGAATTTTAAAGAGGTTCAAAAAACCAAAATAAAATAAAATAAGTCGATAAATTAATTTTTTTTGCTTATTTTTTCGGTAATTTTTTGTCTTTTGATTAAAAATATTATTTTTTTTGGCTCACTCAGCAAGATGAATTGGGAATAAAAAAATTCAGAATATAAAAAAAAAACAAAAAAACTAAATAATCAAAAACAATATCACGAACGAGGCCTAATTAAAATGTATAATTCCAAGACTTTCCTTAGATCCATTTGTGTTACTGTTTAATTATAAAGCAATAATGGTAACATCATAGATACAGATGAGATTGGTCCCTTTTGCTGTTCACTGTCATGGGATTTCAAAGAAGGCTTTTTTTTCCTTCTTTTTTTGCTTTCTCAGTCCCTCCATTAAAATCTCAGTGTTTGATGTAAATTTTTAATACTATTTTTTTCATTTTTAGTAAAAATATATTTTGCATTAGTCTAAATGAACGTACGTTCTACATTTCTCTCGGCATCATAAATGAAAAAATAAACCAAAAACTAAAAAACAATTAAGATAAAATGAAAAAAAACCTAACTTAACCGCATTTTTGACTTTTTTGTATTTTTTTTATTTTTAGTGAGCTTTTATTAATTTTGGCTCAAACGGTCATATTTTTTATATTCTTTTCATCATGAGGTATCAGAAAGTAAAAAGTTTAAACCAATGTATAAAAAATTTCAGAATAGATAAAATAAACTCCAAAAAACAACCATTAAGCTTTTTAAACTAAACAGATTAATCTCTCTTTTCCTCTTCCTTCTTCTTCTTTTCTCTCTCTCTCTCTCTCTCTCTCTCATGTGATTATCTTAATTGTTTGACCTATGTTCGAGCTTTTTCTCTCAGTGCTGCTATCATATGTAAATTACTTATTTCTTTTTATAAATATTCATTACTTTAATCTCAAAAAGTCTGTAAGGAAAAAGGGATAATTTCATTTATTCAGAGGATGCCATCTATCAATTTTTTTCCTACCTAAACTTAAGACTTTTTTTCCCATGTCATACATGCCCCGCATATTCTGTCCCCCACATGGTTTCATTCTTATATAATAAAGTTTCGAATGTCTAAAAAGTTGAGGTTTTCTTATATTTGTTTTTCAAAAATTGAAAGATAAAAAAAAGTTAAATTATTTAGAATAATGTGTCCTTTTGCATTTTAATATATTATTTGATTTTTTTTTTTGGTTTCTTTGTTTCGTTAAAATATGTAATATGATCATTTTTTTTTTGATTTCTAAGCTTTTGTTTGAGATGTCTTTTCAGCTTTTAAGATTATTTGAGATACTTTTTATTAAAATATTTAACATGTTTCCCTTTTCTTTTTTTCTTTTTTTACTTCTACGCTCATTTGATTATCCTTTAAACATTTTTTCTTCTCCAGAAGAGAATTGATTTTTCAAGTTATTGAGAGCATTATTATCATTTTGTACAATCATTTTTAAGTTTATTTTTTTTAATCGGAAAAATAAATATTTTCTTCACCGGGAGAAATCGCAACTAAATGGGTGAAACTCCTAAAGAGACATCAAATATCCTTAGAGAGAAACATATAAACGTAGTTGACAAGAAGCCAACTGCCAAGAGAAAAGCATGATAATAACAAAACATCTGCCGATCAAAAAAACAAAACAAAACAAAACAAAACATCTCAACTAGCAGACCTGATTAACAGCCAAATCTAGATCTGATCGAGTTATTGTTAAATATTGCAAGGCACTGACAAGAGATCGATACAAGCTAGGGTGAGAGAATTGTGAAGAAACAGCAGCAGCAAGTGATGGCTTTAAAGGTAAAGGGGTAAAACAAGGTTTGCAATCCTTCATGACAGCATTATCAAGTATATCAGATGCGTATTTGCGTTGAGATAAAAAAAGACCATGAGAATGAGAAGAGACAGAAATGCCAAGGAAGTAAGAAATTGAACCAAGTTCTTTTAGAGAAAAAGAACGATGCATAAGAGACGCAAGAGAAAGAAGGAAAAGTAAGAAATTGAACCAAGTTACCCGTAAGAAGAATATTATCAACATAGATGAGTAAGATGGCAATGACAGTTGGAGAACAAATTCACCTCAAATCACAAGGTATTGTTCATCAACGAAGTTGTCCTCATACTCCATCTCAAAATGGAGAAGCCGAGAGAAAACATCGACATATAGTTGAAATGGCAATTACTCTGATACCATGTGGAAGAACTCAAGCAGATTAAAAATATCATCATTAACTGATTAGTTACATTCTTCACTACTATTTTACTAAGAATACAGCTGTCAGAACTTTTGTAACTAACTAACAATTAGCCAGTTAATTATCTGATATTAATGCTTGATGCCCAAGTACCCCTAACTAACATTGTCCTTAATTGTTTTGGCAAACCACAAACCACCGACTCAACCGAGGCTAACTAAAGCATAGAGAAGATAATCAAGCCTTGCTTGTAATGCTGCTAGAGGCGGCGTGAGTCTGCTTGTTGCTATTTTTGGTATTTGGGGTAGATACACTAACACTCGACCCCTCACATTTCATAATAAGATTTACATTATTGGGAGCTCCACCCCTTCCTCAGTCCCTCTTGAGCCACCTCTATGCCCATGATAGTTGACAAAATTTGCCCCTTATCGCCAATGAACTTCAGGCCCAGGAGTTTCCTTGTCTCCAGCACCAATTCAACTTTCTTTCTTATCACATTGTTTCGGTGAAAATCTTGTGTAGAGAGGGGTGATTGCGACAATTAAGGATAGTTGTAGGTTTTGCCCATTTGGCCCTTTTTTGTTGCCCTTCGAAAGATTAAAAAAAAGTTAATTTTTTTACAACAATGTGTCCTTTTGCATTTGAATATTATTTCATATTTTTTGCTTTCTTTGTTTTGTTAAAATATGTAATATATGATCATTTCTTTTTTTGATTTCTATGCTTGTTTGAGATGTCTTTTCAGCTTTTAAGATTATTTGAGATACTTTTTACAAAAATATTTAACATGTGTAATGTATGTATGTATGTATGTATTATACATTCCATTGTACATATGGTTCTACGCAAGGCTTGGTAATGAATTGGTCATGGTTTTAGTGCATTAATGATGGCTCTTTGCAGTCAAGTGGTTGGGGGGTGAGTGTTTGGGCAGAGGAAGAGGGGAAGGGAGAGGGGTTTTCGGTGTGGACAACGGGTTGGGGAAGAAGGGAATGGGATTGCAGATGTGGCGGTGATATCGCATAAGGGTAAAGTTGGCTACGGCGTCATTCCCAAGCAAGATCACTTTCTCAAGAAGTGATCACAATCATCTCAATTGGATCTGGCAGAAACTCAGTGTGCTCTTGTTTCAATTCTTGGTGAAAGTCGTTGCAGAGCTCTTATTGAGGCCTTGGTTAGGGTGGTTTGGTTAGAAAATAGAAATAAAGAATAAAGGTAATATAGTTAATTTGTTTTCACTATTAGTGGTGTTATTTGTCAAAAGGTATAGCGTGATTTTTAAGAATAAAAAAATAAATAATAATATATGATAAGAATGTAGGAGTTTAAGTTTAATTTACTTTTTGAATTTTTTGGCTTTCTTTGTTTCATTAAAATATGTAATATGATCATATATATATATATATATATATATATATATATATATATTTGATATTTAAGCTTGTTTGAGATTAG
>JAOTRH010166206.1:0-12616 GCA_034768845.1 Heliamphora exappendiculata
CGCCGGCCGCGCGGCGGACTGCCCCGCCGGATCGTCGCGCTCATCCTACGTCCCCCTGCCCCATCGCCTCGAAGAGCACGCCATCGGCGGCCTCACCGAAAGATGAAAGGAAACCGAAGTCTGAATACAGAAGAGTACGGACACCACTGAGACTCTGAGAGGAGGACGAAGGGAGGGGGAATGGGGGGCGGGGAAGGGCGGTTACACGCTGTGATCTCCGAGGAAGGTCACGAGGTTGGGTACTTCATCGGGAGTTTCGTGTGTTCTTTTGCGACATTTGTTGGCCCTGAGCTGATGCGTTTATTACGCCTTTATCCCATCCAGGTTAATTTTTAGGAGTTCATTTCATCGTTCAATTATAGCCCTCCTTGGCTTAATTTTCATAACTTTTTTTTTAAATGATTAAAATGTTTTATTTTTTTTAAATGGTCTCAATAATAAATTAAAAAATTAAAAAAATTATCAAAAATTTTAAAAATTCAGTAAAAATAAAAATAAATATAAAATTTAACTTATTAATTTATTTATTTTTTAAAAAAAAAATTATGTTTTGATCAATAAAATTTAGTTTCTTTGACTCATTTTAATAAAATAAGTCAAATGGTATAATAATTTAATTAAAAAATAAAAAAATAAAATATAAATAAATAAAATAAGATAAACAATTATTCCATACAGAACCATAAAAATTTTACTAAAAATAAAAATATATAAAATAAAATAAATAATTATTCAAAATAAGACCATATGTGCAAATTTAAAATACATAATCAATCACCTACTATTAATTTTTAGTCATTAATAAAATAAAATACTTTGCCAGTGAAGTACAAGCAACACATTTTTTTCCAGTAAAAATTCGATGATCTATGATTGGTTTATTGATTGAAGTGTCCTCAAACTGTTTCTAATTTCTCCCGTGTCTTGAGATTCTTATTTTTCGAAATTCTCAAATGATGTAACAATTTTTAATAACTTTTAATGGACAAAATTATATATTCTTCAACTCTAATGTGTTAAAAATAGTTGACTCCTTCAAATTTTTATTTCAAAATTTTTATACGATTCAACAGCTTTTATTACGATGGGACAGATAAATATATACATGCTAAGCTTGTGTTTGAACTAGTTTTTTTTTTAGTAATTTTTAAATTTTTTAATTTTTTTATAAAAATAAATAAATATCAAATCATGTAAAAAAATTAAAAAAAAAATTAAAAAAAAACTTATAAACCAAACCAGTTAACTTTTTTTTTTATTTTAAAATTAAAAAATCACAAAAATAAACAGCCCAGACACAAACTTATGAGATAGAGATTTTAAACTCCTTTGGCTTGGGATCACCTGTGCTCAAATATGTCCTTAACTCCCTTTGTCTTAATTTATTAATAATCATTAGTTATGCCTCAAGATGCTGGCATTGCCTTTAATGCACCAGAAAGAACATATATTTTTTAGTAGGAGAATCTCAACTTCTTTTAGCTTAGAATCACCCATCAAGAATTATATGTTTCTCTTTACAATATTAAGAATCATTGAATGTCTTGAGATTTTCATGCCTCTAGATTCTTATGATTGAGTGATGCACATAAAAACATAATGTTTTAAACTAAAAATGTCAACTACTTTAGATTGGGATCACCAACCCCAAAGTTTATATATTTATGTCTCCAGATTTTTGTATAGTTAGATATGTCTTGAGTTTCTCGTGATTTAATAATTTTCAATGTATTAGAACATAAAAATATATAATATTATAATTTTTTAGACAAAAAATTATCACTTCTTTTAACTTGGGATTACTTGTCCCAAAAATTATATATCTGTTTGTCTCAATGTATTGAAAATCGTTGAATATGTCACAAGATTTTTGTATCTCGAGATTTTCATATTGTTGGACATGTTTCAAGATTCTCATGCATCGAAATTCTAATAATTCAATAGCCTTCAATGCATTGAGACATAGAAATATATAATTTTTGAGATGGAGAATCCTAGCAATTTTTAACTTGGGTTTTAGTTTCGGAGCATATATTCCAAAAAAATTATTTATCTTTTTGTCTCCATATATAAAGAATCGTTAAATATTTTTTAAGATTTTTGTATCTTGAGATTTTCACATGACATAATAGGCAATTATATAATAGGCAATTAGCGAACCACCTTATCACCAAACAAAGGTGGTGATCGAAAGTAATTATCAAATATGGTGTTTGTTGACTAGTGTAATCGGAGATAGAAATGGTTGTGTTTGGCTGCCCAATTAATATATAACTGATTTTTTTCTTGTTTTTGATTATTTAATCTTAGTTGGCCAAAGATCAACTTTATTTGATCATCAACGAAGTTTGAATATTTTAACAACGTTTGTTCAATCGCCTGATCATAGTCGAATTTAAGTGAGCGGATCAAAGTAGTCACCCCTCTAAAGTTTAAAAAAACTTTTAATTATAGTAGTAATAGTCTAAAAAAATTTAATATTATATAAGTTTGCCCGATTTTTTATAAAAAAATCAATATCTGCTCCTAAAAAAGTTACAATAACAATTTATCACCCTAAATTAAAATCCTTCACAGCCAGATATTCTAAGAATGCTTTATCAATAAAATTCGCATAAATCAAGAATGTTTAATCTTGATTGGCACAACAAATCTCCAACTCCCAAGAAAAAAACTATAATCACCTTTTATGTTGAAAAATTACATACTTTTACACTTAAATAATCTTCCTAAGTGACAATTTACTTTTTAATTACTCCATTAATAAACGAAAATAATACATCCATGATTATCGTTGTAAGTGAGAATGAGAATCTGGAAGAGTTAATAAAAAAGGACATTTTTTTTTAGGATAGTCGGTGTCTGTCGGATGAGCGAGCAAAGAAAAAAAAAATTTTTTTTTTGGATGTAAATAAGTAATATTCTTAAAATAATTTAAGGAGAAAACAAACCTTACGTTCTGTTTGCCTGATTGGAATTACTAAAAAAAACTAAACTTTTACAAGATTTTTCTTTTAAAAGAAAAAAGGAAAAAAATGTGATAATTTTTTTTACGGTAGCTTTTTGATTTTTTTTAATTTTTTTGTTAAAATATCTAACATGTTTTTGCTTTTTACTTTTTGCAAGTTGCAGTGTTTAAAATAACATGACTTTTTTATTTATGAGAGTAAAATTGACTATTGTAATGAGTATTATGGTTATTAAAAATGTGAGATTATTTAAGATGACTTTTTTTTGAAAAAAAAGAGTGCAAAGCTAGTTGACTTTTTTAGGATACCAAACAAAACATAGCTTAAAAGCACTTTTTTAGGATCCCAAACAGGGGCATAGCTTAATTTGGTTAATGTAGGTTTTCTTGGCTTTCCAATTTACCTGCATGCATAAAGGCAATGATTAAGTTTGCCCATCTGAATAACAAAGAAAACTATCATAATTTCCACATTTCACAGAAGCACCAAAGGCTTTTTCCTGAGTAAGTGCACTGCAGAGAAAGAGATAGAGAGCTGAAATTCCAATCACAACCCATAATTGGCAAGAAAAAGGAAAATTATATGTGTCTTCATTCAATGATGGAAAGTACAGGGAAAATTTGGAAAGGAAAGGTTTACACACTATTCCACTTAAATCAGCCAAGCCCAACATAATCCCCAACAAAATGTAAAAAACCCAAGATATCAGTAACTGCTGAACCAAACAACTTCAGCAATTCAACCCCAAGTAGGCTGTAAAACAAAAAAGATGAAGTGGACTAGTACACGACTTACAACCATAACAAGATTCGAGCACGATACCAATACTGCTTGGTTGCACATCAAAACACACTTCAGGATAATTAGAATATACCTGGGCATCATCATCAGTGTCGAGATCCAGTTTTAGTAACACCCACTTCATCAAGATGTAACGATCTAGGATCAAGTGAGATAGTCCCAACTGTTAAGAAACCAGGAGAGTCTGCATAGCCATTAACTCTAATAGGCATTGAGCCTACCCTGACAACATCAACTGTTTTGGTATCTGCCACTGTCACAACAATTGAGGAAGCTTCTGAAGGTTTAGATTCAGATTGTTTTGGGTTGATAGTGAGTGAACCAATCTGTACTGAAGAAGACAGATCATCTTTATCTTCATCATCTTTTGCTTCATCCATGATGCAATTAGCATTTTCCTTGGCCATACTTAAGCTGCTGAGATCAGAATACGACGAAACCTGCCCAGTGACAGAGTCCCGAGTCTTTTCCAAGCTATGAAGCTCACTAGATTTTGTCGTTTTCTCTTCTCCAGTAGAAGATATGTCAAACAGAAAATTTTGATTCCGGAGAGGATCCAATGCAGGTATAAGGAATGAACTTCCATAGCTTTTGATCAGTAACCTAGTTTTCTCCTCCTGCATGATCTTCTGTCGGTTTTCGTAATACATGAAATCATCAAGTAAAGATGTCTTCCATGTGTAATTTTTGAAAATTTTAAGCATCTCAATACCTTGCTTGTACCTTATCTGCATATAAACAGGAACTATGAAAAAACTACAAATTGGGCAAAAAAATGTGCTACCTCATACCCATGAACTAAGAGCAATCAAAGGTAATCCATCACACCAGATTACCAAGGTCTCGTTTGGCAACCTGACTTTAAGCTAGGCTTTTTGCTTGAAGTCATTTTAAGCCAAAAAAGCAAAAGGTTCGTTTGGTGAATCATAGGAGTTACTTTAAGCCAAAAGCCAAAAAGCTTGGCTTAAAGCGGCTTTTAAGCCAAAAGAGCTTTAAGTCAGAAAAAAAAAAGTTATAATTTTTAAAAAAAATATTTTTACATAATTTTATATTCAATATAGATCTTATTTGATAAATTTTGACAAGTATATTTTAAAAATATAATTTTTATAAAAATTAGATGTGTATAATAAAAGTTATAAAAAAAATTTAAAATATATAAACTTATTTTATGTAAAAAAGCAAAAAAGCTAAAAGCATTTCAGTTTCCAAACGAGACTTTTTGGCTTTTTTGACTCTAAGCCAAAAGGCAAAAATCCGAACTTTAAGCCAAAGGCAAACAAGACCCAAGTCCAAATTAATATTCAATACTGATTTTCTATTAAGAGCCCCATATTCAAGGCATAAATGCGTATATGAGATTATGAACTCTCGGTTTGAAATGCAGATATCAATACGTTCTAAAATAAGACCTACAAAATTAGTCGACGGAAAACATTGGAACGTCAGCATCATAGTAGAATATAATTATTGCTAGTTACAAGGCTTTCAAGAATCCACTTGAAGAGGCCGATAAAACGCACAATTTGGCTGGCTGTATTCCTTCTAAACCACCTCTTGAATATACAAACTAAAACAGTTCAGTCAAATGCAATGGAGCCCAAAGACCATGTCAGCAAGGAAGAATATTTTTTAAACTGAAGTAGCCCATACAAAAGTTGGGATCAAAAGAGCATGGGTGATGGCTCAGAACAATTACAAACACAACTTATAGTCAAATCACAGTTACTATACCCATATAGAGTGTAGTTGGGGGGGGGACCACAGCCAAGCGAAATTGATTGCAGTAACTTTGTTTGGGTTGAATACAGTGTTAACTAAGACAATTCTTAAGGAGTATCACACATCAATTAAACTGGTGCTTTTGCATAAACTAGTTTCACATACACTTCCAGAACTGTCTTAGCAGAAAACAGTATCTCCATAAAACAGTAGCCCCACAGTAATTTACATTTAGGAACGGACGCTCCAAAACATGGAGCATTGGAAATAATCTATAATCAAAAGTAAGGGGAAAAAACCGGAAGAAAACCAGGAAAAAAACAATTCATATTCTAAACCATGTGGCATACCACATTCCCATTCCCGTCCCCGTCCCCATCCCCATGTTCCCTACCGTACCATAATTTAGGGCATGCAGCATACCACATTCCATTCCCATTACTCGCACCGGAACATTCGCACTCTAGGTAACATAGTTCTACACTATTAAAGCTACATGTGGTTAATGTTGTTAAGAGATTCTTCATTTTTTCTTCTTTACTTTCCAACAACCCGTATAATCATTTGGGTGTAGACAACTCACAACTATAACATTTATTTTCCTGTTAATCAGCAACAACTTGTGTATTTAATCAAATGCATTCCACCAAAATCAAGAAAACAGATCAACGCACCAACTATTAAGCCAATTCAAGGATCTCGATTCGCAAGTAGGAACACCAAACATGTCATAGGTGCACCATCAAATGTGAGAATTATATCAGGCATCAGGCTAAACAAACCTCTTGTGTATCTCTGCTATTAGTCACAGGCTTATATTCATTGTTCTCCAAAATGATGTGCCGAAAGTTGGGGTTTGGTACATCTTTTATAATATGCCACTTCACGGGGAAGCTTCCACTCCACTTATCTTGCTGCCAGAAATCCATGTCTTTATGGAAGTCAACAGGGCCAGTCATCTCCGCAACACCACAGAACTGGCCACTTGCATTAACCTATGATCAGAAAATATACAAAATAAAAACAACAGGACTAAATAAAACATCCCAGATAAATGACGTCAGGTAAATGAAAAACAAAAAATGAAAACATGTTTTGCTGTTTAACGAGCAAACTTGGGGAATACAATAGTTCAGAAGGAACGACAAAACTAATGGAATGTAACTCACAGAAAAGAACATGAAAATAGGACAGCCTCTTGGTTCTCCAGCAGCCATTCTCCAGGCATCCTCATATGCACTCTGGAGCTTCTTGTTTCCATTGGGGGTGGATGACCAAACATTATATTTAATACCCTTGTGCACATCATCCTCACTATAGGACTTGATTACAAAGAACTTCGCATTTGCATAATCTAATGGAAAATCATCCTTGTTGTACAGATCAGTATAGATAATGATGTTTCCTTGGGAATCACTCTCTCCAGCTCTGGTTGTGTAGGCTTTAACAGCTAAATGACTTTTTGATTTGTTGGTTCTAGGGCCTCGATTTTGTTCAGTCAACGCATCTGGGCTTGCACTCACATCATTCAAGCCTCTTCCATAGTGGAACTTGGAACGAATCTTTTCCACTGTGGCCCGTCCATGACCACTTGATCCAAAGTTAGACAAACCATTACTGGAAGAGAGAGCCATTTTCAGTTGGTTACGATGGGACAAAGTTTTTCCATGTGAAATGTTGTCTACAGCTTGAACACCCCTGCCCTGTAAACACAAAAGTTAGAAAAAAGACATGGGAAAATGATTCCTAAAAACAATTAAACACCATGATTGCAACACTTTGTGCTGCATTTGGCGGGAACGATGACAAATAACAGATAAGGTAAGGGTAAAGAATGAGGAAGTGTCCCTGGGGGAAGAACTGAGGGCTTCAAAATAGGAGCTAGGGTAAGGGTGAAGGATCGAGCAGAGTGTCCCTAGGGGAGGAACTATGGGCTGTTCAGCTGCAGAGACAGGAACTAGGAAGTGTAATATTCCCCCCCCCCCCAAAAGAAGAAGAAGAAAATCCTTTATTCCTTTTTCTCGAACAAAACAGGCTGTTAACCTAACATATACATTTACAATGAAGAATAAATGATCAGTTTGACATTAGATGAAACTGTTTGTTTCATTCTCTAAGGGGTTCACAATGGTTGAATACCATGGGCAACATGATCCAGAACAAAATGATTATAACTATAATGTTAACAAAATATACATAAAAAGAGCATTTCCCATTCGAAAAGATGGGTTCCTTTTTCGTCTCGCATTTCTCATCGAACAAAGACAGGAAAACAATCATATTGAACTTGTAATGTTCACAAAACAATGTCAACCAGAACAAAGAAACAGCATATTAACAAAGGTCCATAATCTTTGTCACTGAATACACATGACAATCCGGAATGAACCTATGCGCCCAGCTTCTATACATTTCAGATGGAAAAGAATATCTATATTTATGGGATATGAACTGAATAGAGAAAAATTATACCTGGAGTATTTGTGATGATGCCAGACTGGAAAATCTACCAGAAGTAAAATTCCCCTGTGCTGAAGGCAGGTTACTTGGTCCAGCATTAGCTTTTGGGCCTTCTGATATCCTACCAAAGGAGCGTGTCTGATTTATGGCAGGCCTTGGGATGGTCAGCAAGGTTGCAGAGGCTGAAGACAAGTTATTTTTTAGACCTGGCCCGTCAGCTCTATTAGCATTGAATAAACCAGTGTCTAAGAGGGTTTCAGTTGTACTATTTGAGAGGGTCTCTGGAACAGATTGGAAGACCATCGGGAAGCAAGCAGGAGAAGACATGGGGTTGTCATAATAAGGGATGGTGTAATACTGTTGCGCCCTTATAAATGAGTCATCAACTCCTAATATAGCACCAGGAATGTAAGGGTTGTATGGGTTATATGGAGACTGTGCATATCCATAGCTAGGTGAATAATATACATACGGCAAACTTTCAGTTTGTGCACCCTGGAAAAGAGAAAAACGTATGTTTAGAAAAACTACAAACAAAACGATCAAAGGGCAAAAAAAAAAAGAAAAAAGAAAGAAAGAAGAAAGTGATACAAACCGTATACTGAACTTCCTGACCATCCAGACCAAAAATCCTATGGTGGTCATCCCAATCGCAGGGTAATTCAAATCCTGACCATATCAAATCATTATGGCATAGGAATGATGCAACAAAAATCAACCTTGTAATCAACAATAAGAAAGAATATAAATTATACCAGTACAGATATACCCATAATTGGTGGCAGTAGGGTAATACAAGCCCTGTTCAATTACAAACTCTGGGGCTCCTTCGTTATACATGGCATCGAATGGCTCAAGAGGTGAACTTGTTAAATTTGGGTTTGAATCGGTTCCTTGAATCTAAAAGGACAATACATGAGATGTGATTACATGTTCTCTTATCAATGGTGTTACAGATATGCACAACATACACTCAGTCTTGCCAAACCGTTCAGCATAGGTCTTGACTCAATTGAAAGAGAAGCAATTGCACAGGAATTACCAGATATAATTCTGTATTGCCATCAGAAACATTATACATTTCCATCCCAAGACTGCCACCACTGTGAAACAGATGTTATATTGAGTAAGCAAACAAAACTCCAGTACATAATAAGTAATGAAAGGTAAAAAAATTCACATCTGCCAATATATCGACCAGAAAACCTTTCGTTTCATTCCCAGGGTCATAATTAAAAACCCAATAAGTTTCATACAACAGCAAACGAATTACACGAGGAACACTTCAAATGCAATTATCTAAAGATATATAAAAAGGAAAAAAGAACCCATATTCACATCCAAAGAATTCCATATGAAAACTTCACATATGCTACACCAATACCACACAAAGTAGAAAAACAAATGTACACGATGAATAAGAGTTGAATATCAACCATAAAAAATAGGAGCTCAACCATGAAAATGCATCCATGAATCCCAAAATGCAAATTCATGAAAATGCTATAGAAAACAAGCATTGTTTTAAGGGTATCTCTGCCTTCATTCTTAAGAAGACCCATATGGCAATGTATATAAATGATCCCAATGACATGAGTGGCAGCACACGAAACATACAATTAAAAAAAAAAAGAATTAGAATAAATTTAAAGTATTGGATTCCCTAAAACTGTCATATATGAATCAGTCCACAAAGAAGAGAACGGAAAGGATAGCGTGCATCCATAAATCTTAGACGTGTTCTACATTTCTACAACTCAACATCCTGTCAGACAAGCCCACCCACTGACACAAGAAGTCATAAGGAAACAAATATTTGGGCGAACTTATCCGCTAATCATCAAGCATATCTCCATTCTTATACTCAAAAACTCGAATACACCTAACATCTTAGTTCGCAAACCACCCGTGAAAATGTAAACTACATTCAATAGCCTTTCAGAAGATTATCCCCAAACTTTGGATATCCCAAATATTCATTAGTCTTAGGACCTACGTACATGAAGGCAAATTCAAAACTTGCCACTGTAAGCATTCTAAATAAGCACATCGCTCTAAAAAATTCAATGCCTCATAAAGTATTATAAATGTCATCCCGGTCATGGAACTAAACGCACCACAATCCCCCAAACGCCCAAACTACAATTTCCATAATGAAACGGTACTAAAATCTGGAACCCCCAGAATTACTCAACGAATTGTTCCAGCAAGTAGAGCGCAATTAGGACCCAGCAAACTCCTAGCGAAAAATAATTGTAATTTACCTCTCACAGTAACATTACCTTCTACTGCTCCATAAGCTTCATGTGACTAAGCATGTGTATATGTGTAGATATATGTATAGATTATACAAACCCATCAAACATTTGAAATTTCTAATAAGAGCATAGAATAATCAAGTAAAAAACGGTGTGCCTCAAAGAAATATGAAACATATTTACATGTAACAATGTGTATGAAAGTAGAAAATAACGAGGATTACCCACAAAGAGCTTATTCAAGCCATATTTGACCTAGAAAGTTCTTTGATTTCTAAATTAGAGATAGATTTTGGGGTTTTCTGCAACATTTCGTTCGTAAAGTGGACACGACTATGGAAACCCTAACCCTAACAACCAAAAATAGACGTGGAGAGAAACAAAGAGCGTCTTGAAAAGGAGCGGCGTTGTTGGTGGGAAAAATGAGAGAAGAAACTTGAGAGACGCAGGGAGAGAGTGGGGGGGTTAGCTACGACGCTGGCACGATACGCAATTTTTGATAATTTCGGATGGCAATTTTGTTTCCCCCCACCCTCTTTGACGTATGTTCTTATTCTTTTTAACTAGCAAATAGACCCTGCTATGCACTATATTATAAAAATAAATAATATAAAATTTTATTGCGTCTAATTGCAGTTTTATTGGCCAAATTATATTATCAATAAATAAGAACATAAAATATTTATTCAAATTAATTACAAATATCATAATAGCTTGTGTCCGGTATTAGGCCTGTAAAAAGATATTGAGAGATTGTGGATTTTTTAAAAAAATATTGAATTTTACAAATATTTAAACTTTACAAATTTTCAAATTTATGATTGAACGATTTTAGTTTTGATTTTCACATTAGAAGTATGTAGCTTTGAATTTCATATTAGATGAGGAAAGAGATTGCGGAAATTTAAATTTTTAAAACTTCTTAAGACTAATTTTTGTTAGAATATTAGATTGATTGTTAGAATATTAGATTGATTTTATTATTTATTATATTTTCTTTATTATTTAACTCTATTCGCCTATAAATAGATCATATATTGTACAACTTGTATATACAAAAAATATACAATCTTCTCATTTTTTTCATGGTATCAAAGCTACGTTCTTGTGGCCTGTAGTACTTTTTCCGGCGCCGCCCAGCCGATCTTGCCGCCGTCCATCTCTACTACCGTCTGTCGCTTCCGTCGTTGTCTGCCGTCTGTTGCTTTGGCCTCAACCAGATCCACCGAATCTGGCCTCCCCTCGCGCCGTCAACGCCATAATCGGTATCTCTAGTCGCGGTCATCGACAGTGGTTCTCCCATCGTGTTGTCGACGCCATAGCTGGCGCCATCTGGTATGGCGTCACCGTTGCAACCTCCCGTTGCCACGCCCTCATCCATCATCACAGCACCGCCGCAGCTCACAGTGCCGCCCCACCGCCGCTACCAGTGCCACCTAGTCATGGCTCACAACGCCGCCCAGTCGCAGCACCACCAGCCATCTTCACCGCCTTCGCGTCGCCGCCGCTTGCCATCGTCGCCTTCAGTCGCTGCCTGAAGCTCCGCTGCCAAGGTCGAAACCCTCACTTTTCTCTTTTCTTGCTGTTGTGCTGCAAACCCACCAACAGGCGCCCTCCGACGACTGTCCCGAGTTGAGCGATCAAACATCGTGGGTTTGTTGCCGTCGACGAAAATCGAGGTGCCTTCGTCATCCTCGCCGCCGCACCCAGGTCACCGCCCCTACCCCCTCGCGTCGCACCACCACCAAACGCACACCAGCGCCGCAGCCCACAGCGCCGTCGCCCTCGCCACTGCCATTGCTGCAAACTCGCCGGCGCCGCTAGATCTCATAGTCGCCGCCGCCACTACTGCTGCCAACTCAATCCCTAACCATCTTATTCTTTGATTTTTGGGTTGGGAGGATTAGGTTTGTTTTGGAATATTGGGTTTTTAAAAAAAATGTCTCAATTAGCATCATCTCTCGATTTCATTGTCCGTCCTATTGATATTATATTGGATGGATCCAATTATAGTATCTAGGCTCAGAACATTGAAGTTTTCTTGAAAGGCCGTCGACTATAGCGCTATGTGACTGGAGCCATTCCTAAACCCGTACAGACCAGCAACGAGACGAAAGAGGCATTTGCAACTCGTCTAGAAGACTGGGATAGTATTCACTACAAGATTCTGTCTTGGCACATCAACGCCTCTATTCCGTCTATCAACAGTCTTCTTCCAAAACTTGGGAATACTACCCTTGCTTGGAATTTTTGACTCAACGATACAATTGCACCTATAATGCCTCCTTGGAATTTCAACTGGAAGCCAAACTTTATCAGATGCGTCAGAAACCCGGTCAGTCTATTGCTGATTTCTATTCCCAGACCAATCATATTTGGGAACAATTATCTACTGCAGATCCACAG
>JAOTRH010166217.1:0-12616 GCA_034768845.1 Heliamphora exappendiculata
GGTGCGAGAGTAATCATCAACAAAACTCACAAAGTAGCGAAAACCAAATAAAGAGGTGACCGGACTAGGTCCCAAGATATCGAAATGAACTAACTGAAACGGAGCTGAAGCTCTTTTATTGACACGAGAAGGGAAAGGCACACGCAGGTGCTTTGCAAAGCGGCATGACTCACACTCAATAGTCGACACAGACTTTAAACTAGGGTAAATTAATTTGAGATTCTGTAAACTAGGATACCCAACACGACAATGAATATCAAGAGTAGAAGATGATACGGCTGAATATGCTTGAGCAGGAGCAGCATCCAGCAGGTATAACCCCCCAGAGACCTGTCCTCTACTGATAGTCCACTTCGTCAAAAGATCCTGAAAAATACAAGAATCAGGAAAGAATGTCACTGAATAACCCAAATCAGAGGTAATTTGACTAATGGATAGTAAATTGAATGGGTTATCAGGGGTGTGCAAGATATTATATAAAGAGAGAGCAGAGGTTGGTGTCGCAACACCGCAACCCTTGACAGCTAGGGAAGATCCATTAGCCTCCAAGACACCAGCATGACCAGGGGTAGGCTTGTAATCAGAGAGAATACCTGATTATCCAGTCATGTGAGCAGAAGCGCCAAAATCTATGACCTAAGTGTGGGGGGTAGCCGCACATGCAGTAGGATTACCTGCAAATGTGGCCGCTGGTACCTCAAACGAACTCGCATTCTGGCCAGTCTGTCCATACATGTATTGATCGTACTCTGCTGCAGTCATCTCCACAACCTGTTTGGCTAAGCTGGATGCTCCCTGAGGAGGCTGGATATATTCTTGCTAGCAAAAATTGGATGTAAAATTGGCCATCAGCGGGGGCTTTAAAAATTGAATGTGACATTGGCCACCAGTGGGGGCTTTCCATGAAGTTTGTAACACTCACTACAAATGTGCCCCCTAATCCCGCAATAATGACACGTACGGGTCTCGCGACCACCATCACGACCCCCTCCACGACCAGATTGACCACTACCACGACCACGGCCTCGATTGCTGCAGTTTCCATGCATACCTACTAGAGCAGATTGGTCAGATACCTCAACAGGGGATGTAGTAGGGCCACGAGAGTCATCCCGACAAGATGCTCGACTTAGGCGTCGGAATGTTTCAAAAAGAGTAGGAATATCGGCCCCGACAAGGATCTGAGAACGCGCCGAGTCGAGCTCGGAATCCAAACCGGCCAAGAAGCACACCACCAGTAGTTGTTGTCTCTGCTGCTGAAACTGGAACAACTGATTTGTGAATGGAATGAGCCGGTCAAACTCATCTGCCAAAACCTTGAATTGCAGAAAATAATCCTGAAGCGGCTTCCCAGATTGCTGAGACTGAAAGAAACGTCATATAAACGGGAAAGGTCATTGATGGGTGAATAAATGAACTCCAATGAAGACCAGATCTCTCGTACGATATCAGTGTTAACCACTAAGACCTGAACGGAAGGGTCCATCGAATTAAGTAGCTGACTGAATATCCAGGCACTGTCCCGGGTCCAGGTCCGAAAGGTTGCTAAGGTTTGAGATGGAGGATCATCAAATAAGTGGGAATCGAGCTCCATTCCCTTAAGCGACTTCAAAACACTTTTATTCCATAATGCATATCTGTTGGCGCTATCAAGTCGCCGATCTACCAACCGTGTGGAGGAGGAAAACAACCTCTGTGGTACGCTGCCGACCAGCTTCAACCTGGGATTCGCAGATCACTGAATCTTCTGACATCCTTGTTTACCAACAAGGGGACCAAAAAAAAAATACCACAAAAGAAGACATAAGTCTCAATCCACACGGAGGTATAACAAAAAATCACACCGGACATTCACAGCATCATCAAACTCGGAGACACCATGGAGCTACACTGGCAGACTGATGCAGTGAGGGAAAGAAAGAGAAAAGTCAAGCTGAGTGACTGTGAAGAGGTCTACAGAGTCTGTCGCAAGCCTGGAGAAGCTAACAGCAGTCGTCGGAGGCTGAGGGGGACTTGTCAGTGGTCGGCACGGGCCCTGGAGGGGCTGACAAGGATCGCCGGAGTCCCTAGATGGGCTGACGAAAGGCGGTGTTCCCTCCCTGAGGGACTGACGGGGGTCGAAGTCACCCTAGGAGGGTCTGGTGAGAGTCGTTTTCACCCCTGGAGGGGTTGACAAGGGTCGAAATCACCCTAGAAGGGTCCGACAAGGGTCGTCGTCACCCCTGGAGGGGTGGACGAGGGAGATCGCAGCGCCTGAAAGGTTAACGAGGGTCGGTGCAGGTTTCTGGGTTAGCCGACGGTGGTCGGCGTGAGCACCTAGAAGGCCGACGAGGGTTGGCGACGACGATGAGAGGGTCGACGGGGGACGGCGAGGGTTTGGTGGTCAGCGGCTAGGGTTAGGTGGCGGCTGGTTCTGGTGGAAGCTAGGGTTTGTGATAGGCTAGGGTTTGTGATAGACTGGGGTTTCATGGCTCTGTTACCATGTTAGAAAAGAAAAAAGAATATGGAAAAACATGTCCCACATTGTGGGATGTGCACGCGTATTTATTAAGCACCGAAGACATACAATAGATACTGTGGGCATCCCCACAGGATATTATTAATACTAAATATATTTAACATGAACTGTTGACATTCAGAATTGACCATTTACCTCCATTTGTTAACATTAGAACGAGATTGTATCACCTCCACTTGAAACATCCCAAATTTCAGCACTAGTACGCTCCAATTTTGTTTAAGCAATACACTTTCTACTTCTAAATGCATATACGGTTATCCCAACATGAAAATTATATAACACATATAAAATTTACAGCGGCATATCAAACCAAATTTCTCCCCGGGTCCATTAATTCCAACATGTAGATCAATAGAACTTCATGCATCCAGTTTAGTTTGGATGAGAGGAAAAAGATGAGGGTTGCATTGATGGAGGTTGTTTGTTGGTGGAGGTTAGATTGGTGCTAGTGATTCAATTAGTGGAGGTTGTTCGCTATTTATATACATATGTATATATGTATATATAAGTGTGTCTTTATGCATATGAGTTTAGTTCAAAAGAGAAGAAGAAGAAAACATTATTGCCATTTACAAGCACTATTAATGGATGTTCACAGTACATTTTAGTCCACAAACTACATAAAGTTACGTGATAATTTCCAAACGCTAGATGGGTAATCCACATATGGCCTATAGTAAAGTGAAATTTCCCGTCTAATATTATCCACTTCTTCAAAACTGGAAGTAGCTAACGGTTAAATAGTTTACTGCATAATTAACTCTCAAAAAGATTAAGGTATCTATCCAAAAACCAGGGTGTAAAATCAACATGCAATCTGCCCAACCAACAAACACCAACAACCTAATATAAAAGGATTTACTATCCACAGCAGTGTCTCCTAAATGCAACTATCTATGTCTACACTGAAGCTATTATGGTGAGAGATAAACTGTAAACTACGGTGCTAATCCTTCTAAGAGGGTGTTTGCTATAGCTGAAATTTTAAATATATAGATTATAACCAAAAAAATCGATTATAACTTTAAGAAAAGTTACATTTTTAAGTATTTCTTGAAGTTGTAAACTTATACCTTTAAGTAGTAGAATTTGTATTCGTCAATTTAGAACCAGAAGCTACAAGCAAAAAGCTATAAGCACAATTGTTTGGATAGTCCAAACTTTTTGCTGAGCTATAAGCTAAAAACTAAAAAATGAACTCAAACAAACACCCTCTAAGAGCATATCCTCATGCCTATGCTATATTATCTTGTATGCTAATAAGATCCACCATGCCAGAGTTTAAGCTGCATATATTCAACTCCATCAAATTTCAAAATATCATATAGCAACATTTCTCAATTATCAACCCCCGCTAAATGAGTATTCGGAACCAATGCTAGCCAAGCTGGGATCAATTGAGAATATTAAATGCTGACAAGCACTGTTGAAATCGATAAATGATCAAACATGCACACCAGACAAGATAAAGCAACATACTTGGAACGCAGAGCGGATCAACTCCTCAACATAATCAACAGTTGCACCTTTTACAAAGTCAAACGAAATTTTATCGACCACCAATTTAACTCCATCCTTCTCAAAAATTCTGCATGCATTGATGATTAATTGGCATGATTGTAAGAGGGTAAAATAAGAGAGAAAAATAAGAGAGAACAAAAATTTCAAGATATGCTCAATGTGTTACTTCGCAATAGAAGCTAGGGTTGCAAATGAACCAAACAATACATACGCAACTTACGTCAAGCCAAACCAGAGCAGGCCCAGCACAGGTTGAGTTGTTCATGAATGTGATGTCAGGGTTGTATACTAAAAATCATGATTTTAGTTTTAGTATTTAATTTTATTTCTTAATAAAATTAGTTTTTCCATTTTATAAGAATCTTAATTAGCAATGTATAGTGTCTTTTATTCTACATAGTATTTAATCTGGTGTGAAGAGTTCGGTTTACACACAGAAGACCGAATTATCGTTTCTTGTAGAATATAAGTTTATAGTTTACCGTCTTAGATGGAATTGGACACACCATCGTACGGCTATAGCATAATATTTTAGTAGATCTGTCTTGATTACGAAGAACAGTAATTGTTTCGACAATAGTTCCGACTCATTGTGTTAGTACACTTTGTATGTATTGAACAGAATCGCGTTGGAGTAATTAATTTTATACTGACTATATAAATTAATTTACACTCCATAGTTATTATGAGTGCTTATACTCTTAATCCCAAAATAATTATTAGACACGTATATTTAATATTTATTATTTTGATTCATTAGAGAGTGCGATCTTTTACGAGTCTATAATCCCAGTAAGTTGGATAAGGGCGTTAATTACATAATAGATATTAATTATTGATGGAATTCACGTCCCGTGAACGGAATTGTTGATACCTCCTTAAGGAAACTTATAAATGTTGACCGAGCCAAACTCTACAGGCGGATTTTATAATCTGACTTGTTAAATAAGTTAAGTGGAAGGTCTTAAGAATTTTTCAAAGAAGCCGATTAAATATAATTTTTAATAATTTAATTTAATCGACGGGTATCTGTAATTTTAACATGAGGAGAATAAATAAGTATTTAATAACAGGAGCTCGAATACTTCAATTTTGAAAAGAAAGATGAGAGCGCAATTATAATTCTTTAGTTGAATGAATTATAATTTATGTTTTTATGAAATTACTTCTAGGTTGAGGTAAAATTTCATAATTGCATTAGAAGCCCACGTCTTATTTACTCTACAGGTCCTTGTTATAGTATATTTATATGCTATTATAAAACCTAACCAGTCATTATTCTCTACACACAGTTAGGGCTTCCACATTGGTCAGATAGGTTTTAAAGAACACGATAGATTAAAATCCACATTTTATTCGTGTTCTAACATTCGGGAATACAGCAGAAGGCTTGTTTAGGAGAATTGACTTCTAGTCAATTACTGCAGCAGCTTGTTGACTAAAACTTTTGACAGCAAACAGAATCAATCCAATCGGACTTCGATGGGTATAATCCTAAACTAACTTTGGGAGTTATACCAAATTTTATTTTTGATTGTTCGATATCAAGAAATTTTAATCCGGAGCACGTTTCAACGATTGCCCGTTCGGATTGTTTTTGACTAAAATCATAGACATAATCTTAGGATCTTAGTAGATTGCCCCAACATGTGATGCCGCAGATGTACCATAAGAATCACAGTTCTTTGTTTCATGTGCCATAACAGATATAGTAATATTATATTCTGTGTGTGGCATTTTATGTCTGATCTAGGTGCTAATATCATAGAAGTTTAATAAATCGTCTTTTTTTTTTTTTTGCTTTGGCTTTTGGTGTTTCGATTTGATAATTTCACTCGCATCAACTGGGAAATGACAAGTAGTAGGATATAAGAAGACTTCTTGCAGATGTCAAGTTAATCAAGCCAAGCCCCTGAGCCTAGCCAGTGGGGACTAAGCAGGTCTTGAACAAGCATTTTCTAGCTCGATTTGAGGCCGAGCCAAGCTGAAGCTCAAGCTGAGGTCAGACGGCTGGTTTGAAGTGCAGGGTTGGGGGTTTACCTGTTACTTATTCGGGATTACTGTTGGGGTCTCCATTCAAAGTAACGTTATGTGGGATGCAGTTGAGGAGAGGTTTGGTACAGATTGGCTAGTTAAAAGAGGCAATATTTTTCAAGAGGAAGATGGGTAACTCTTATTTAGAGCAACAACTTACTTTATGCCTATTTTCACTATGCCCTATGTCTGTGGTTTGGAGGCCAGAGACGTTGGTGATGGAATTATCATGAGGAGCGCTGAGTAAGATTTTACGGAACATTTTGTCGATTCGAGTAATGGATGGCTGCCCGTTAAAAGAGCAGGAGCTCAGTTAGTAAGCTCAATTTGATTGATAAGGCATTGTTGGGGAAGTTGTAGTAGAGATTTTCATTGGACACCATAACCCACAGAGAAGAGCAGTTGTGGAAAAATATATGAATATGTTGGGTGGTTGGAGGACTGTAGGTTCTTATGGGGTGGGGCTATGGTAGAGCATCATGAGAGTGTGGCTGTGGGAGGATTTTCTCTAGCTGACTTTCTTCAAAGTGGGGAATGCTCATAGTGTTTGATTCTTGCAGGATATATGGTGTGGCAATTTAGGGGGACCTTTCATGGTTTGGATGTGGATTTTGTGGGTACTCTTCTAGATCTGATCTATGGTTGGGGAATCAAGGTGGAGAGGAGGATATCTTCGTTTGGAGATCTGTGAAGGATAGAATGTTTTCAGTGAAATCATTTTATGGTGAGCTGTGAGAGAGAGATGACAAGACTTGGGAAACTACGGTATTTTGGTGCCTAGGAGGGAGAGAGAGAGAGAGAGAGAGAGAGAGAGAGAGGAAAACATTAAAGGAGGAGGATAGCTCTCTTTGAAGCCTGAAGGGACTGTTTCTTTTGTCTCTTTATTCTTGTCTGGATTTTTTCTCCCTTTTGCTCTTGATTCTTTTGTAGAATTTTCTGAGGAACTGGATATTTTATTTTAGAATTATAGTGGTATAGTTTTGAAGTATATGCCATGAGTAGAAGATTATTCTTATTAATTACTTTTCTTATGAAGAAAACCTGCTGACGGATATAAATACGCAGCCCCGCTTGGTCCTGAGCTTGGTTCATTTGCAAACATAACATAAGCATGTCTCTCACAAAGACAAGGGGGCGGTGTAAAACCTATCATCTGCATCGGTTTTATCATCAAGAGAGAAGTTATACTGGAACCCAGAACATCCACCAGCTTCTATGCTCAAACGCAGCATTTTCTCCTTTCCTGAGGCTTCATCAGATTGCAGCTCTTTCATTTTCTGCAAAAATACCACCAAAGTAACAGCACTGAATGCAATCTCAACGGGCTCATCCAAAGACTACAAGCTCCAGCATTCCAGTACAAATAATCAGAAAGTGCATCATACACCGCTCTTTATCCCTAACTGGAAGGCGTGAATTTCCAGTAGAAATCATGACACAAATACAAAATCAAAATCAAAAAGAAAAACAAGTTAAAATGTCAAACTTCACGACAATTACACCCCTCTGCAGTTCCAACGATAGTCGAGTTTTTATGATAATTTGAGATAACACAGAATTTGGAAATTAAATCTTTGGTTCTTCACTCCCAAGGGCGATGCCATGGCATGAATGGTGGGGTCAGTTGACTCCATTAGGGAAAAGACAATTGATTTCTTAGACTAGTCTACAATTGATTTCTTAAAAAATGTATTTCACTCCATTTATGAGACATTACCAGTGGACGATTCTTTCCAAACTCATATGAGCATTTTTGTTTATGTGACGCATTTGTTCCTTTGACCTCTCTTCAATGTTCACAGTATTCACTTTTGGATCTCCCTCTCTTAATTAAGAAGTTTAATTTAATTTGTGATTTATTAGAAATAAATCACAAATTAAATGTATTCAACTCCATTTATGAGACATTACAAGTGGATAATTCTTTCCAAACTCATATGAGCATTTTGTTTTTGCGACTTAATTTTATCTGTTCAATCTTCATAGTATTCACTTTCGCCTCTCCCTCTCTTAAGAAGTTTAATTTAATTTGTGATTTATTAGAAACTATCAATCAATTGTTAATTAGTGTATTATCCTATAAAATAAGTGAAATTTAAGGTTATGAATGACTCCACCCCTGTTTACTCCACAATGAATTGCATTTCTCTCAAATTATGAAGGCTCACCGCCACACATGGGTCTTTCGCATGTTTCAATCGGCTGTTCACAAAAAAATAATAATTGGGGGTGTTTGGCTGAGCTTTTCGGCTCAGCTTTTAGCTTTCTGCTAGTAATTGTCACAATAAATTATAATTTTTTCTAAACAATCACAATTTCTACTACAAATTATAATTATTTTTCCTCTATTTCAAGAAGCTAACATATTTTATCAAACACTCATAAGCTAGAAAGACACCCTCATGAAATAATCTACGACACAAATAAATCAAATTATATCTGCAGTATGTACATATTTCACCGTGTCAATCGATCAAGCATTTAGGATTTGCGAAAAAAAAAAAGAGAGAGAGCGTAAGAAAAATAACGAACAGAAATCGAAAAAGAAGAGCTCAAAACTAAACTCGTAAATGCGTGTACAGTAATTTATACACCTAGTACACACGCGCGCGCGCACAGAGAAAGAGAGAGAGTACCCGGACGCAATTGTCAGTCATGTGAACGGCATCGAAAGATGGAGATGGAGGTGAAGACGGCGACTGAGTTTCGGACGGCGATTGAGTTTCGGGCAGTGCAGAAGTATACGAGCTGAGGAGTCTATGATTGTGCCGAATTCGAGCCATGAAGAACGGAGTAATTCGACGCATCAACGATCTAGATGAGGACATAGCTCTTCCCTCGTTAACTCATGTTCATTTCATCATACATATAGATAGATATAAGCGTTTGTGTACAGGTAACATACGACGACTGCAGAAACAGCCCTAGAATCGATCAAGGCGAAGGCCAAGCTTTTACGTCTTCTGGCTGTTCGAAGAAAAGACTCTTCCAAAAATCGCTCTTCGAACGGGAAGAGGGACTCTGTGCTTCTGCCAAACACACGACCCGTTCCCTGGCATCCACGTCTCTTCTCTTTATTTTCCGAGGATTGTTTTCTTATTTTCAAATTTAATATCAAATTCGATTAAAGAGTTTCCTCAAATTAGGAGGGTACAAAAGAAAAAAAATTAAATCAATTTGATTTTTATAGGTTTGATTAGTTTAATTTTTATAAATAATTAATTTAGTCTCAAATTTAAAAAGAATAAATTAATAATATTAATTTAATTTTTAAGTTACACTGAAATTAACTCGAATCAACTTGATAGTCGAACCATATAAATTCGATTAATATATATAAAAAATAAAAAAATAATAGTTATTAAATTATGAGATTCATATATAAAAATAAACAACTTTTTAATTTTGCAAATTAAAAAAAACATTAGATTAAATATATAATTTATATTAATAATATACAAATGGTGAGCAACTAGTTAGTGTTCCATTTGAAATGATTTCGTGTGAATTTTTAATAACTAAAAATACCTTTAGTTACTTTTTATTTTTTTTAAAATTTTCATCAAATTTTTTCTCTATTACTTAATTTTAAAATTATAACTACTCTATATTTGCACATGCATGCATGTACCAACCGCTAATTACTGTTAATTGTTATTTATTTGTCATATGTCATTTATTTATGTGAATTCTTTTGTTAAATTTATTATATATTTTACTAAATAAATTATAAAATAATTATTCTAAATTTTTATTTTATACTTTTATTATACTGTATGAATGTTATCTTTTATTTGTTATTTATTTTAAAATTTTAAAATTTATACATAATAATTTTTTTTAAGCGCGTAAAGTAAATTTTAAATTTCATGGAACCGTGGTTCCAAATTGAACCAACTCGATTTTTACTAATTTGGTGTAGTTTGGTTCTACTAATTATTGGGTTGATTCTGGGTCCAAAAAATTTGAATCAATCAAAATTAGTTTAGTCCTAAATTTAGTACGAAACTTAACTAAACCGACTCATATACACCTTATATTCAATGTAGTAAATCACCTCTTTAAGTAAAGAGAAAAAACCTTTTTATGCACGAATCAGAAAATTCTACATAAGTGCAAACTAAACCTTCACCGAGGATTAAATTTTGGTTTTGATGCGTCGCTTCGATTAATATGAGAACAGAAACATTCTAAAATATTTTTAAAATATTTTAAGTAATTTTTAAATATGACAGAATTAGAAATGTTTAGAAATATAAGTTAAAATCTATATATTAAAGACTAACAATTGATTATTTGAATATATAAATATTTTTATAGTTATACACATGTGAGAGTAAGTTTGAACGTATAAAATGTTGGGAGAGATCTAACGTAATACAATATACATGCTCGGTGATCCAGAAAATATATCTTCATTAACTTTCAACAATTACAATAAACTGAAATTACAGGAAACGAAATACAAAAATTAACATGAACAGAATATGCAAACCGAGTCATGCAAACGCAGTTTCCTTAATAATGATTCGCCGCCTACCGAGGGTGTTGTAGGTTTTCCACCGACGTTACCCTCTCAGAATAAAACGGCTGACACGATCGTTGGAACACCACCAAGGATCAGCTACGAACGTACCACGTATGTCTTTCTCTCTCACAAGCTTGCAATTGTAGTCTCAAAATTGTATATCTGCTATCTCACCTCTTTACCTTGCTGTTGCTGTTATACTATGTGCTTATTCTTCTCAGAAAATTAGAAAAACCTGGCTTTATATAAAATTTCTGTCATGGGAGTTACAGGAGAATCAATAGCCAATGAATGGTATTGATTTTTAGAATTCAATTGCCAATTCAATTGCAATTGAATTCTGCTATTAAATTCGAAAATTCAATAGCCAATTGAATTCACAAAATTCCAACAGTCCCCAATGAATGAAATTAACGGGAGTACAAACCCAAATTACAAAGCTGACTGCAAGGGATATAGACAACTGAAAGTCTCTGCATAGAATAGGTAGCAGTTAGCCTTGAACCTTCCCTTGTGAGAACCTATCAAATTTACCGGCACACAAATGGGTGGTACCGCCTTGAATTGTGTCGCCTTAGCAGTAAACTGAGGCAATAGGCTTCACACAACGACTTCCACAACAAATGTTTTGTTTTCACGGTTGTGTTCGTTTTCGCCATGAAACACACTTTCTGGTTCTGCAAGTATTTTCTCGAGAATTTTGCCTTGTCAAATTCTCAAAGAAGTGGCCCCACTTCATACTCACATAGGTGACTTTTATTCAATGGTATTTTTCTATACCAGCCTGGCTCACCAATAAAAGTCATTAAAAGCTAATGCTTAACCTTTAATCACCGTTGCATTATAGTAATAGGTAAGAGTTCTCAAATTCTACGGTAATTATTCAAGGTATACACAATTAGGTTGTCCCATTGAACCTAGATCTTGAGATCTCCAGGCAGCTAGGTTAGATTTTCCTTCACGATACCTTTTTATGTCACATGCTTTAATCCCATTCCCATCGATGCTCTTTCAACTAACTATCTGGTTAACCCTTTGGTTAGCAGATCAGTAATATTGTCCTTTAACATTACATAGTTAACAGTGACAATCCCACTTGAGAGTAGTTCTCTAATGGTATTATGTCTACGACGTATATGTCTAGACTTACCACTATACATATGACTTTTAGCCCTACCTATTGCCGATTGACTATCGCAATGGATATAAATAGCTGGCACAGGTCTAGGCCATCTTGGAACATCTTTTAAAAATTGTCGTAACCATTTGGCTTCTTCAGTTGCTTTATCTAAACCAATGAATTCTGATTCCATCGTAGAACGTGCAATACATGTCTGTTTAGAAAATTTTCAAGATGCCGCTGCACTATCAAGTAGAAATACATATTCACTTGTAGACTTTGAGTCTTTCTTGTCCGATATCAAGTTTGCATCACAGTACCCTTCTAATACTGCTGGATATCTGGTGTAGTACAGTCCCAGATCACGGGTATATTTCAAATAGCGTAGCAATCTAACTACCACTTTCCAGTGATCATGTCTTGGATTACTCGTGTATCGACTCAGTCTATTTACTGAGTAAGCTATGTCTGGCCTTGTATAACTCATCAAATACATTAGACTCTCGATAATCTGAGAATATTCCAATTGGGATGCACTCCCCCCCCATTCTTGGATAAATGGAGAATCAAGTCCACTGGGGTCCTACCAACTTTAGTGTCGAAATTGTTGAATTTTCTCATAATCTTATCCACATAATGAATTTGAGACAACATAAACCCGTCCAATGTTCTGGTGATCTGTATACCCAGAATTATATTAGCGAGACCCATATCCTTCATGTCAAAATTTGAATTCAACATATTTTTAGTGGACTGGAAACCTTATCATTACTTTCCACAATGAGCATGTCATCAACGTAGAGACATATGATGACATAACCTTCATCAGTGTCTTTGACATATACACATTTGTCACATTTGTTGATTCGAAACCCATGAGACAATACCACAT